>CAKAOH010020491.1:0-63660 GCA_916701665.1 Sebastiscus tertius
TGGTTGAATTGTGACGTTAATGTTTTTTCCCTGTATGTGTGTGTGTGTTCCTGTGCCGGTAGCATCCCTACCTATGACACAATGAACAGGTTCCCCCGGGCCTCGGCTCCTCCGAGGCACATCGACTGGTGACAGAGAGCCGGCTCTTGTTCTGGCTCCTGAAAGGTACTGACAAAAAACCATCGCATCAGACTTCTGTTTCTCCGCTTAATTTAATCCCTTCCTTCCAATCTTGAATCTTTCTTTTGCACAGCTGTCATCTCGTCCTGCTGTTTTTCTGCCGTCACCACGCCATCCATCTCTCTCCTCTGTTTTTAATCTTATTTGCATTTCACTTCTTCTAACCAAACTCTTTAACACTTCTTTACAGCTTGTTTTAGTGCTTGTCTGCTCACAGTGGCTTTGCAGGAAAACCATCATGATGAGAATTGCTAATTTTGGAATCACTAACGAACCATAAATGTCTTCACAGTATTTATGTCGGACTACTTGTGACTGCTTAGTCAATGTGCTGTAGAGGAGAGAAGCTGAATGTGCTCATTTTTGCTTTGTTTAATGCTTATTGAGAACAATATAATTTGCAAAACAATCAGTATTTAAGGACATAACTTTTAAAAAATGTATAATTTGTGGTTGTAGTTCATTCAGTTGGATACAGTTTTTTTCCCCAAACGTTATAAGCCTATAGCATTTTGGAATATAGCTTTTAATATCTGGAGGGAAATGCATTATTCCCAGAGGACAGAAGTTTGTATAGGACTACAAGAACAATTGTTTGATTTATTCAGTAGCAAAAATCACCATGCAGTCTTTGAAAATCCTCCATGGAGCTTCAAGACTCAACTGACTGCACAAACCAGCCAGAGCTGCATTAATCTCCTGGGCCATTCCAAAGAAAAAAAAAAGCAATACATGAATTATTCACTTAATATTTTATAAATCTAATTCATTTTTCTCCAATATTTGCCTTCCCAGTGCCCCTGAAAACTGGAACTAAAATACACCATAGTAAGTATAAGTTTGCCTTATTACATTTTAGATTGAAGCCATTTAGTTGAATCTGTTGCAATCAATCCAACATCACAATGAGTTTCCCGGATCAATAGTAAGGAATACAATGGGTCAGAAGTTAACCATTGTTGTTAAAGAAGAAGAACTGCTACTGCCACCCTAGAACGGCAAAAAGACAAAATGAGTAGGATTGTTTTTAAAACACAATGTAGAGACTAATGCAAAAATAATCCCTCTCAATCATCACTTTTGACCTGCAGCCCTCTGCCTGGATTTTTTCATTTTGTTGTGTTCGTTTCTGGGCGTCAACTATTATAAAAACGTAGTAACCAGGTGTCAGATCGTAAGCATGCATCCAAGTGGAAGCTACAAAAATGCCAGACACAACGCCAAAAAAATGTAAATATAGCGAGGTGAAATGCAGGGATGTGCATTTCAAGCATAAATACTATTTGATAATCACCCGGGAACTATTTGATCATTCTTTGAAGATCACAGTGGGGGAAAACGGTGTGTTTCACATCTAACGAGATGAATAAAGGTTTATTTCAACCAAATTGTTGAAACAATGGAAAAACTAACCAAGACAGTTTAGGTGAGTTTTATTTGGTTTCTGTCGAATTTGAATGAAGTGTGTTTTACGATGACCACTGCTCGAACACATCCCAGCTGAAATTAAAGGGACGCACACGCACCTGCGCCGACGGAAAAGAGCCAAACTGAACGTGCCGTTTTACCGGCCCCTAATAGTAACATTACTACCAGGTGGAGCCTGCGATGGTCAAAATAAGGGAAAATATATGTTTTAAGACAAGACGATAGTCGCATAAACAATTCGATTTTTTATAATTTAATAACTATTTGAAACATTTGAAATCATGACCCATCCCTGAAACGTCAAGTGGACAAAGCTCTTTCCAATATAAGAGTGAATCTGGGGTTAGCTGTCACCCGCTGGCGAGCACGAGCACCCTAAACCTAACCGCCATCAGGGGGCCTGGTGCTTCCGGTGTCATAGATCCAGGGAGAAGGGGCCAACTCTGAATGTTATGTTTACAAACTGCCACTGCAGCTGACAAATCCTTCTAATTCTGCCTTTAAGATGTTTATTTAACAAGTAATTTACTCTCGTATCAAGTCTGAAAATCTAATTTTCCTTAAAACAAGTGGGACAAGTCTACCAAATGAGAGTTTATAGCAATTTCACATGAATGGAGAATTTACAGTCTCAAGAAAAAAGCTGATCAATATTGTCAAGATGATGGAAATTCCTGGGCCGAGGTAATGTTGTGTTGGAAACAAGCGAGATTATTCCATCGCATTAAAGTTAATTTTATTATTATTTATTCAAGACTCAATGTGGGGATTGATTAGTGCAGGTTTATGTGTTGAGTTTGTGTAGTTTCCTGACAGTAATACAACAATCATTATTGTAAGAGAGCACTGTCACAAAGAAAGTTGTATTTAACTCCTATATTGGAACAAAAGTAGAACAATGTCAAGATAGATTCAGTATATTTTAGGTGTACTAATCATAACCTTTCCATCTATTTTCAAGCTGTTTGTTTCACGAGCCCTCGGACCAGAAGAAGCTCAATAACAGCTGGTTTCTTTACAACAGAAGAAGAACATACAAAGCCCTTTGGCTGTTTTTTTGTCTTTAGAGATCAACTGAACCTCCTCAACCAGGCAGATCACAGCCTAACAGCACAGTTACCTGCTCCCCATCCAACAAACTCTGCCTGCAGGACATCAAACTCTTCTCCCTCAGCATCAATCTGAGCCAGGCTTGTTCTGCATTTATTTTTTTCAAAGGACTGCCGTGTCTGCGTTTACATTTGTTCAGACACAAAACCAAGCTGAAAAATACATTCAGCAAGAGGACATGACAATAACTGTGACGCCTGTTCATATTACTCATTTGTGCTTAAGAAGACAGTGGATGAAAGGTCACCCGAAGGTCATGGCGAGCTGCTAGAGGAAACTTTTTCTCCTGCACTTAGAATGGATGTATCACGTTCAACACGAGTTAATACTAAAAGTGGAACAGTCTATCAATACATCTGCAATTAAAGGTGCAAATTAAAATGCAATTCAATGTGTTAGAGAGCACTGTTTGGTTGCGAATGGCACATCCTTTTTAACTGCAGCATGTGTGAGTTGGTGGGTGTTTGAGTGTTTATTAATGACTGAGAACCGGATGATTTGAACAAAGTGGTAAAAATACAGAAACAGGTTGGTCCCAGGTGGATTTTTGTGATTAATATGAAGAAAATTTAGCATGAGTTTTTAAAAAAAATGTTTACAATATTACAAAACATCCAGACATGTTTGCTGGTTTTTGGGCGAATTGCAAATGACTGGTTGCCTTTCAGAAGTATGTTTCACACTGTTGTTTTTTTTTTTTTTTACAGATATGCTCCTTCTTACAGGGAAAATCCACTCAATGATGCACTGTTAAAATAAATATGTACGAGGAATTATTTTGTGGTGTAGTGTTTAAAATGTACTTTACTACTTTACGGAACAACTTTACTAATGTGCAAGCTGAGCGGTAGGGTAGTAGGGGCAATTGTACTCGGGCACGGTACGAATCAATTGTACCTAATATGAAAACGCCCTAAAAGTAAGATCCTGTCTCTTTAATCATATTTGGAGCCTTCAGATTTATCTTGGGACCATTTAAGGAGTCTCAGGTTGGGTACCACTGTTTTAGACAGCTAAAAAGCAAATTATCTGTGATGTAAATATCTGACCACAACATCCTGCCATTGAAGTTTGGGCATTAATCACAAAAATGCATCACCAAATATAATTTTACCAACAGTGTTTGAGGTGGATTTTCCCTTTAATTCACATGAAGTCAGAGCATAACTTCTTAATATATCACACATATGACAAACGTGTCAGGCTTATAGATTGTTCCCTTCTAGGTGATGAATTTATTAACAACAGAAGCTATCATGTTGAGTTCATTAACATTACATTTTTACTGAGATCTTTCTTGCTTTCATAGAGATGCTACGTTTAAAGTGGAGAAATACTTTCTCAAGCCAAATCGTTTTTTTTTTTACTGTAGGTCTCAGGTCTTTAGTGGTCTATCAATGATGTGCTCATTTTGTTTCTGCTTTTTAAAACCCTACAGTAGCTATGGATACATTTTAAAGAAACTATATGGAACGAGTGAATGTATTCAAGAGCTATTTTTTATTTTGTATAACTTGATGATGTTGGCTGAGAAATATGCTGAACTCTTATCACTAACGCATTGGGCAAGCCAATCCAGTTATCCCACCCACCTCGCCTCCATGTTTACAGGTCTAGATTTAGACAATCCATTCACGGGACAATTCAAAAAGTAGAGAAACCAGTAGAATGCGCTATGGTTTACACAGTTGATGGTGTTGATACACTGTGAAAAATGAATGTCCATCTTAACATTGAAAGTTGAATTTGAGATAATTGTCTCTGAATACGCCAACAGTGCAACAGCAGAATAAGCTAGTCTGCCGTAACTACCTTAAATGTGACTTTACAGAACTAAAAATATGATATGAAAACTGGCAATATTTTGTCACATTTTCACTTTATTTTGGTATTTTTTTAGAAAAAACTGATTTCGAAGTAACTTTGATGCTATCTTTTTGATCGTCTACCATTAGCATCAAAGTTGTGTCCATTAAAACCAACCTATTAGTATGAAAACTATAGAAAATATTTAATCTTCTGTACTTAATTCCCTTTTTATTATATTTTTTTAAACTTACATCACATTGACAAACTAATTAATTTCATCAATCAAAAGGAATAATCATTTTAGATCAAAGTTTTGGCCACACAAAGCGAACAGCTAGGAAGCTAGCTATCTTTCTTACATACAGCATGTCATATCTTTGTACATACACTAGTACTGTATGGCTTACTGCAGTGTACGTAGTAGGCTAGTGGTAGTAGTAGTATATATAAGCAGTATGAGGTACATACTGTATACCACTGTTTTGGATTAAGTCTTACTGTGGTGTAAATTCAAAAAGGCTTCAGTTAGCATAAAATAAGCTCACAGTTTTATACTTGTTTCTTGTTAAGATGGACATTTTTGAAGTATCTGTGTGCTCACTTTGACAGGACTATCATTCTTGTCTGCTAGCGTCTGGATGTGGCCCATCTTGGGAGAGAAAAAAAAAATGTCTGATTTTATTTTAAGTGCTTAAACTAGCTATTGTGTATCCGAACCTTCAGGACAGATACATCAGTAACTGGTTTGACCTGCGATGCTCCGAAGTTGATGGCGCTGATGGAGCCACTGAGGAGGAACTTATTATGTGGTGGTGAAAAGAGAGTGTATAAATTGTGAATAAACTTTGAAATTCAATTTGTTCTTGTCAGTTTTTTTCAGTTTTGTTTACATTTTAGTGCCTTGGAAAGGGAATGTATTTTTGGTTAACATGCTTTTAATTTCATTTGGGCAAATATTTTGGTTTAATCCAAATGAGAGATGAATTTAAGGGTTTTATTATACTGTATATATTTAAGCTATATAAATTAAAATAGTGAATAGCTACTGATAGTGATGTTATGATAGTTGATAATGTGTTTTATGCAAAACAAATGACATGCAACATACATTGGTGGAAGAAGTTCTGAGATCTTTTACCTAAGCAATACAACAGTCCAGAAATACTCCGTTAAAGTCAATAAAGTCAATCCATCTATCTAGAAGTAAAAGTCGTACATTTAAAATGTTCCTTAAGTAAAAGTACAAAAGTATTATCATCAAATATATACTTAAAGTACCAAAAGTAAAAGTACTGATTTTGCAGGATGGTCCCATTCAGAATAGTGTGTATTATGTCAATGCAATAGTTGGTATGATATCTTACGAAAAGTTCATTTTTCGTGCGTTTTCCTACGTTGTCCAGCGTCAATTTCCCTTCCAGTCTTTTTAAAATGAACTTCCATCTTCACAGGGAACAGTTTGGGTAGGTTTAGGCAACAAAACCACTTAGTTAGTTTTAGGAAAAGATCGACTTAGTTAGGATTAGGCAACAAAACTACTTAGTGACAATAACTACTTAGGTAGGTTTAGAAAAAGATCATGGTTTAGGTTATAATAACACCGGACGTGGAGTAACTTTTGCACGGAAGTTACGTGACAAATATATCAATGTTAATCAACTTCTTTCATACAAGGTACAAACGCCGGTCTCCTGGCGTAAGTCTGGTGTTTTTTTACGCACCCATCAACCCCGACCTCCTCCCTAAGCGGCATTTGTCGCTCTTTGTACTTCCTGATTCACGATTACATGGATTACATACAAACCAGCCTGATTATTTTATTGAATTATGATTATTGATACATTAATGAGTACATCACTTTAAAATTGCAGCTAGTAAATGTGGGATTCATTTTAATCGATTTATATTTTGGAATTTATTTATTACTTTATATACTGCTGGGTAGCTTGTGAACTTCCCTTGGGAAATCAATAAAGTTACTGATATAATAATATCATAATGTATTTGTTGATTATATTTTGTATTACTAATCGAAGTCAGGAACATAACTTCAGTTATCAAATAAATGTAGTGGAGTAAAAAGCACAATGTTTGAAATGTAGTGTTATGAAGTAGCAGGAAATGGTAATACTCAAGTAAAGTAAAAGTACCTCAAAGTTGTACTTCAGTACAGTACTTGAGTAAATGTTCTCAGTTACACTCCACCACTGGTGGCATGGGACTTATTGCTCATAGTGTATTTTAATTCTTTAACACAAGACTGCACATTCTTATGTGGTGCTGCCACTGCTGGCCAGAGCCCACTGGTTGCGTTACTGGTCAGCTATTTTCAATAGGAGATGATTATCTTCTTCCATAAGCTTCATTCTGGGGTTTTCTCAGGCACCAAACAGCATGTGAATAAACACCAGCAGCCAAACCACATGCCGACTCATTCCTACTTCTAAATAAGCTTATATAGAAGACAGATGAGAACAAAAAATACCCATTCAAAAACAGAAGCAGTGGTTCAGAGAAAATCTCTTTTATGGTGTTTACTTGCACATCAAACACTGTGTTTAAATGGTTATTTCCGAGATTCTGCACGAGTTGTACACTGATGTGTGTGTAATCCATCTTTAGCTTGATGGGTAGAGCCATACACTAACACTGCCAGCAGGAGCTCCAATTCTATAATAGTATGCACTTATTCACAAATTAAAATGCATAATACTGTTTACTGTCATGAGGAAATCTTTCTAGTTGAGAGCCCACACTACAACACACTACATATCACACTACATTATATATATTTTAATAGCTTTTTACTTATTTATCTGTTTATTATTGGAGCTTTTGACACCGATTTTGTCTTTTAAATGCGTTATCCGTTATTTCCATTTCATTTTTAATTGTTATTTCCTAGTTTATCATACTGTATGTGTTTTGCCCCGTGTTAAGAGCAGCCACATACAACTGCCACTCATACTATAGGGATAAATAAAGCTGTATTGAACTGTATATCATGCACACCAGTGTGGACAGCACACTATGGATTTACACAGAAGTATAGATACTTACATCAGACAAAGTGTGCCGGTGAATATGCTGCCATCTGTGGGGAACACAAACACTCAGAGGGTGGTGGAAAGAAGACTTTTATGCTGCATTCACATGGAGTCAGGCAGACGGCAGATGGACAACACCTTCTGGACGGCACTGTAAAAACAAACAAACAGGCAGGCAGACTTTCAGGACGGCAAAGCAAAACACGCATGACAATATGTTGCTATGGTGATGGAATAAAATATATCAAAAATATATATTTTGTGTCTATTATTTAAAGTAATTTTTCTAGTAATGTGTGTAGCTATAAAAATGCAGTTTTCTCTTTAATATTTTATTGCAAACTTAAACAACTTTATATAGTGTGAGGGAGCTACATAACATCCAGCAAAAAGTTTAAACATTTAACTTTGGACATCAATGCCATCTACCGTTACCGGTATTCTCTGCCGTGAATGTAAATGCAGCATAATAAGAGACATTTTGCATCAGCTTAAGAATTTGATCCTAAAATTGAGACAAAATTACAGATGGAAAAACATGAAACTCACTTTTGGACAGTGGTGGAAAGTAACTAAGTACATTAACTCAAGTACTTTACTTAAATACAATTTCGAGATACCTTTGCTTTAATTGAGTATTTCAATTTTATGCAACTTTATACTTCTACTCTACTACATTTCAAGGACATATTGTACTTTTTACTCCACATCTGACTGCTGGAGTTACTTTACAGATTACTACTCAATTTATAAAATATGATGCTGCAGATTAAACTATCCAACAGTATATGCAGTAGTTCCTCCACCTCCACCATCTGTAACATTAAAATGCTGCATTTGTATTAAAGCGTCAGTAATAATACTCCATAAATAATATATGATAAAATAACTCTGAAAAGGGACCATTCTGCCCAACAAGTAGGCCTACTTTTACCAATACTTTAAGTACATTTTGCTGTTAATACTTTGTACTTTTACTTAAGTGAAATCTTGATGTAGGACTTTTATGTACTACAAAGTACAGAGCAGTATTGATACTTTTACTTGAGTATATATAGATTATATATATGAGTACTTCTCCCACCACTGCTATTGAAAAACTGTGAGTAGAGCTTACTGATTATCTTTAGAAAACAGTGTTTTTTAGAGACATTTGTGTTTGTGAAGCTAAATTACTTTCAGATGTGTTAACTACTACGCGTCACTCACAACGGGCCCTTTTTCTCCAGATGGGCCTGAAAATAAAGCCACTTTACACATTTCCTACCCCACCCTTACCACCATGCTAACTCTCCTGGTCTTATACAGACCTTTCTTGTTCTCTCTTAATTGGCACAATTATTTACTACACTCAACACTGTACTTGGTCTGCCTTGTGTGACTGACCTCAACTCACGTTTCTTTGTGGTTGTGCAGTCTGATTGCGTTTATATTTGGGAGGGAAATGATAGGCTACGCTGCATGGTTTGTGAGCTCCAACTGCCTTTTAAAACAAGCAAGAACTTGAGGGCATCGGGAGGCTCGTTTACATGAATATATTCCCAGACTGCCACATTTCTTTTTAATTGAGATGTACTCCGCAGACACATGAGAATTGTCGACAAACTATGATGTTTGTATGATTGCATAAACCCTCTGGCAACAGAAATTGCTCTATAAGGTTGCAATTGACATAATTTAGTTCTTCTTTAAGTGTGATGGTTTGTACGCTCATTACATGACCTTGAAAAACCTGAGCGTCACGGTAAACATCTCGTGGTCCTTGCCTTCTCCAGACAGCTGTAACGGATGTAGTCACTGCCCTGCTCCTCCTGTACAAGTTTTGTTTAGTGTGACTTTTTTTTTTTTTGCAACATGAATTCCTTCCTTGTCTGCTCAGCCAATAAATAGCAGGAGGGGCCCTCGGCTTGAGCAGTCCCATTCTCCTCCTCTTACACTCAGCATCCATTTGACACCATGTGGACCCAGGACGGCGCTCTGCTGCTGCTGATCGCCTGCTGCTTTTGGTCAGCCGAGGCCCAGAGACAAAGCATCTGGGATGAGCCCATCAAATTCAAATCCCAGCTCAAGGACTCGTGCACCATGACCATCACCGGGCAGGGGGAATACACCAGGCTGAGGCTGTCGTGCCAGGGCAGCAAGCGCTCCTACTGGTGTGAATACATGGGCACGCCTTACACCTGCCGCAACTACAACAAAAACCCTCGTCACTACTTCGTCCAGATGATGTGGCGCCTTAGAAAGCTCCAAAACGCCTGCCAGGCCCCAAGGCAGATCAAACCTCACATGTGCAGGAACGCAGCGGATGACTCTCAAATGGTCTACGTATCCGGTTCTTTCTCCCGACCAGACAACACAAGACCAGCACCACAGCCTGCCAGACCTCAACCTCCTTCCTCACCCACAAGACAAACCAATCGAGTCCCATCACGAGAAAAGACCACACCGAGACCCGATCCACAACCAACGACACCTCCCGAGGAGAGCAAAGCTAAGACGATGGCTCAGCAGCACTGCTGGAGGTCACTTCGAGGCCTCTGCTCCTTCTTCATTGGTTTGTTTAATAGAAACTGAAGAAGGTGAGCAGCAGAACTGGCACTCTTCATTAACACACAGCTTTTATTATGTTGTTTTAGGACTAATCTAAGTGTACTGTGGTGGAATGATGAAATCCTGTGTATTTAAAAAATCAAGTTTGCCTCCAGCATTCTTGCGCAAAAAAAAAGAAGTTTTTTCTTTTCCTTGCTCAAAATATTACTGATGCACATAATTTACAACTGTATATGCATTTCTGCCTCTGTTATATTCGCAGACTTACAATTCTGATGAAGATAACTTCTGATGTCTGATTAAAGCGGCCCTTGGAGGGAAATTTCAGACCAGCAGTTTGACAGTCCGTGGTAGAAGAAGAACTGTAGTGCTCTCCTCAGGGGAAGGGATGGTACTGCAGTGACATCATCCTCAGACACAGCTTGGAAAAACTCTATGCGTCTTAATTGTGTAAGAACCAACTTGCAGGCTATGAAACACATGAATGAAATGGTAAAAGTACTGCTTTAACTAGTGTGAATGTTTCTACCGCAACACAAACCTTTATAACAATATATTGGCATGGGACAAGAGAGGCAGACAACTCACTGGTGTCACTTATTTGTATTTATGTTTGTTTACTTGTATATAATCTACTTGCATCACTTAAATTTACCTTGTATGTTACATTGTTTGAAAGATCTTTACTTGGTCTGAAAAAGGCAGTCATTGCTGTATTTGACAGAAAGATAATGAATGTGAAAATGATTTTATTAAATAAATAAACATTATTCTCAATTATTCTGTGTTGATTTTATTGCTCCTTCTTGATGAAAAACAACTACAAGAATCATACAAAAAAAAGTTAAATGTATTGAGTTTAGTGATATTTGATAGCAAAAGAGCAGCAATATTGAAACAACAATATCATTATGTCTTATAAAAATCATCATGAAATAGTGGAATTACCTGCTATACTGCATTTGATCATTAGGTGCTGCTGTTGCTTAAATTAAACAGACCACCAAGCTCAATCAGGGAGTTTCTCCTACAGGGACATCTGGCTCCTTTTAAGATATTTCCAGTCATTTTATCTTTGGCACACTGTACAAACAGAAGGTGCAGTGAAGGTTTTAAAAGTTAAGAGTTTAAGAGTTATTTGCATTTGTTTGAGATTAATTCCTTAAAAATTTAAGTTATCGTAAAAGCAGGTGGGACTTCCTTGAAACAGGCAGCACAATCTACCGGAACAGATTATTTTTAGTCTTGATATCTCAGCATAAATCTGGAAAGTTTACACAAAAAAAAAAAAAACAAGTTTTAAGTATTTGCCATTTGCTTAATTTAAATCAGTTCTTACTAAGAACTAAAACGGAGAGAAACTGGATGTCAAAGTGCATGAAACCGTGAGGAAGAGTAGTCTATGTTTGCCCTTTTTTAAAGTTGTTCTTTTTTTTTAAATGGGTTTTCTTGTTTGATGCCTGAAATAAGATTTGTGATTAACACAAGCTTAAGAGCTTTTAACGTTTTGTTCTACAATATAAAATACAAATGATTAAAAAATCATAAAAGTGGTGTTCATTTGTGAAGATTATCCTGCTGAACAAAATGTGTAAGTATCATAAACATGTGTTTGCCACAGAGCTTATTTTCTGCAATAATATAAAACCCAAATGGAACATCCCATTGGCTTTTTGTTGAGTGAACCAGGGCGATGTAACTTCCTGGGTGGCCTACAAAAATACGTCATTCCTGCAGCAGCAATCTCTGAACTCAACAAACTTTGTAAGCCGTCCAATCATGCAGTGTGTGTGTGTGTGTGTGTGTGTGTGTGTGTGTGTGTGTGTGTGTGGAGGGGAGGGCTAATTTTGCAGCAGCACGCTGTAGCTGCAGGTACATTAAAGCTCTCAGCTCTCAGGTGTTGGGACTGTAAACCTAAGTTAACTCTGAAAACTTCAGGTAAGTCATCTCTGTTTCATCTGGGCTCAGCCTGTATTGATCCCTGATTACTCATCACTTTGGTATTAGTATAGTAATGTGTGTGTGTAGTTGTTGCTACTTACTTCAGTACCTTCTTTATAATATAATTTACCTTAATGTTCTTATAACATTGCTATGGTAAATTAAAATGCCCTCTATGGTACTTGACTTATTAAATTCCTCATGGTTTTCCAGTTATATTCCTATTATGTTACAAAGGTGTGTCTGCACTTGGATACGTTTTATTGTAGTGTTGTCATTTTTCTTTACTTTGTATGCTATCAATATATTCATGTCACCCTTTACTCTGGTTGTTTCATCCTAGGCTGTCTCATAAATCAAGTATTACAATTTTGCCACTGCCTTTTGTTTAATTAAGTTCAGTGGGGAAATTTATTCATATCTCTCATTGCACTATAACTTTTTATTCCTCTTTTTATTCTGATTTATTCCTTTATATCTTGTGTTTCTTTCATTCTTTTAAAATCCAATCTATATGTGACTTTATATATTGCCTTTATTTCACATCTTGTCTTGATGCGTTTTAAAGTGAAGCACTTTAAAATACCTTAAAAGATGCTATTCCTCTTAGAGGAAAACTAGTCGTTTCCATCCAAAACATAGGTGTAATAAGAGATTATAATGATTCTTTTTAAGAAGGGAAATGAAAGGGATTTAAGGTCAGATATCTAAATCCTAATTTATCCTCTTGCAGGGTGTTTTGTGCTGCTTTCATGGCTCTCCTCACCAATTTCGCCATCCTGCTGGTCTTGGCTTGTATTTCCCATCAGCTGATGTTGAGCAGCTGCCAGAAGAGCCGGCGGGGAAGAGGCGTGGACAGAGGACAACACAAGGACAAGCCGGGGCTGAAGGTGGGCCGCCAATCCAAAGCCGTCTCTCCACAGCCCATTAAGGGCAAAATGGTCACCAAAGACAAGTCCAAGTGCACCTGGGCAGCCACAGGTGAGGACTCCTTCATCCTCGGTGTCACCTGCAGGAAGGGGGACAGGAGTTTCAGCTGTGAATACGTCGCCAGACCGGCTGTCTGTCCCCAGTACGCTTCAAATGTCAAACTCTACTGGAAGCAAATCGCCAGGGCCCTGAAGAAGCAAAAGGGTTTGTGCCAGGACAGTAGTGCGTTGGTCAGGGCGGGTCTGTGCAGAGGAGCTCCCAGAGAAGCCCATTTCAGACTCATTAATGCTCAGAGGAAGATCGACCAGCCATCTGCTCCAAAACTAGCACCCAGAGCTGCGAAATCCTGTAAGCCTGGCAACAAGAAGCTGGCTGAGGAGCACTGCAGCGACTCCTGGTCGAGTTTTTGCATGTTCTTTTTTACTATGGTGCAGGATTATGATTGCTGAGACTGAAAAAGTGAAGAAATACGACTGATTTCAGCTCTCTATAAAGTCACATCAATACTTTTCTTATTAAAGATTCTTTATAAATGTATTTCATCACACTGTCAGTGATTCTACCCTTAAATTAACACATTTTCTATCTATTCTTTCCTGTTCGCTCTATGATTTGTCAGTTTGGGAAACATTTACTGGGGTGATAACTTGCTTTTTAAGAAAACACTTTGATTATTCCCTCTTGTAGACACACATAACACATTGTAAGCATGTAGCCTTTCCATTTGTCTAGACAGTACATCCTCATGTAATTTAATTTCAGGGCATTTGTTTTCCATCATACTTATTACATGCTTCATTCAAACAAGAGAACCATGTCTTGTCCTTTATCTCAAAGCCGTTCTGTCTTTTCCAAATGTGTGTGCACAGTCCTGCTGAGGGTATTTGCTGGGAGATTAGGAGTGTGTTGTGTATTGACACAGTAATTTAGCTAGAACGAGTGTGATTTTTAGAAAATCTTGGTCTGCATACTTTGGCACGGACGAGCCTCTGAATCCACAGGCTCAACTTACAAAACCAAAGTCAAAAGGCAGCAGAGTCGTGTTAAGATTATTATGTTTGGCATTTTATAACAGGATCATTAGACCTTTCCACATTTCAGAACATGCACTTGACTCATGATTTAAAATTGCAAGTTGGCTGAAAACAATAATGCCGTTCATGACATTCAATGAGCAATAGTTAGTAGTTGCAAAGTGTTCACGAGTTGAATTCACTAATGTCCAGTGGTGAAATGAGATCATTTACTTCAGTAAAGTACCAATACCACAATATAATAATACACCATTACGAATAAAAGTCCTGCATTTAAAATTCCACTTACGGTAAAGTACAGAACTATTAACAACAAAATGTACTTAAAGTACCAAAAATTAAAGTGTTCATAATGTAGAGTGGCTATTGTCAGTGTTATACTATTATATTACTAGATCATTATTATTGATGTATTCATTTGTAAGCAGTACTTTAATGTTGCCGTTAGTCAAGGTGGAGTTATTTTTAACTACTTCACATACTTTTGATAGTTTAATCTGTAATAATGGATCATATTTTATAAACTGATTGTATGTTTTGTATTTAAAATCTGAATTTGAAAAGCTCTTAAATAAATGTAGTGAAGTGAAAAGTACAATATTTCTGCCTGAAATGTCTTGAAGTAGAAGTATAAAGTAGCATAACATCGAAACAAGCAAAGAACAAGTACTTCAAGATTGTACTTAAGTACAGTAATTGAGAAAGAAGAAGGAAAAGTACTCAGATATTTTAGTAAGTAAAATTGACAATACCAGAATGTAGAAATACTCTGTTCCAAGTTATGCTTTTAAAATTTTACTCAAGTAAAAATAAAAAAGTATTGGCAGCAAAATATACTTATATTGAGCAATACTCGTGTGTTCATTAATGGCTAAATGCGAGGTGCCTTCCAGAATAAAGTTAATTTATATATTGATAGTCAAATCCTTGGTTGGGAAAATTGAGGCAAGTAAAAGAACATAGTTACTGCTAAAAACAGCTGTTTGTAATTTCCCTTTCTGTGTTTCCCTACAGTTTCTGTTTATTTGTTGTTTATCTGTCCTCTTCCTGAGGTTATACAAATAGTTGATAAGGAGCTATCAGGTCAGGATTTAGCTAAGTCATCAGCAGTAAACATGAAGTGTCAGTAACAACGTTCACTGACATTGTTTACTGAAGAAGCAGCAGCAGCAGCTCCAACAGACCAGAACAGAGCAGCCTCAGGACGACATGCTGTGATTTGAGAAAGGCAAATGACTCTCATTTTTCTAGATGATTTCAGCTTCATCTCCTGCTGTAATATAATCCATTACCCACGGCTGAAATCCATCAAATTCACAGACTCTCAGCAGGTTGCATTCTGGGCCATGTAGGAAATGACAACAAAAAGTAAATTAGAGGGCAGTCACAAAGTAACTGCAGGAATGCAATGAATATAGACGTGTATATATATAGGGAGGGGTTTTCCTTTCAAGCTAGATTTTTAAACAGGGCAGCTTGTGAAATGTGATGCAGATGACATGCTCAGTAAAACAACTCCCATACAAACAGTAAAATGTCAGAAAATCACCTGTTAATTTAACAACTTTGTGTAGGTAATAATATGATTAAATAACTAACCAACTGACAGCGTTCAAAGCTGTTGAAATCAGTTTCACATTAGGCAACAAAGTCCTTCCAAATGCAAATGCAAATGTAATATTAAAGCTGCAAGCAGCGATGAACAGGCCCTCGCACCTTCCAGTGCGTCAGAGGTACTGGCGGGACATCGATCGACGCGGCTAGGCACAATGAAACCGAAACTCTGATGAGTGCAATGACGCCTGCCACACGACTCTACGACAAACGGTTCACGAGTTATGAAAGGGGGCGTGGCTAACATCTTGGGGCGGGGCTATGAATCTATAGTGACATGAAAATGTCCTCATGACTGGACCCTTATCATGCCTGAGAAATTTGGAACAGATTTGACAAAGTATGCTTAAGTTACACCAACTTCCTGTTTCATGGCGAATGGCTCAAAATGGCCACCACGCCACAGTCAGGTCATTAAGTGAAAACTCACCATTTGAATAATTTTTCATCCTTAAGGTCTTAAGATGGTCCTGACCAAATTTCAAGTCATTCTGATTAAATCTGGAGGAGGAGTTTGTTAAAGTACACGGCCTATAAAAAGCTAAAAATGGGTGAAAATCGCACATTAAATTAAAAATGGCTGACTTCCTGTTGAGTTTTGGGCATACCGCCAAGAGGCTTTTTTGTGCGTCTCCACATGTTACATCTGTCTGCCAAATTTCATACATGTAGGTGGAACCAGAGCGAGGGGCTCTGATTTTTCCAACTTTCTAGGGGGCGCTAGCGAGCCATTTTGCAACACCCAAGCCTAAAACACCGCGTCTGATAAGTGTGCCAAGTTTAACAACATCTTGAGCATGTTAAGGTCCTCAAAAAGGCAATTAATTTGCATGAAAAAGAATAACCCTTACAGTTTCAATAGGGCCTTCGCTGGTGCTCGGGCCCTAATTAGGACGTGTTACAGAACAGAGAATGAAGACTTCATTGTAAAATTGCACCAAAGCAGTTGTTATATTCCAATATACAATAATTTCAATGCCTCTGCAGAGAGCACCTGAATGACCCCCATCTCTTCTAGGCTGTCACAATGTGCTTTCTCAGCATAGGAACTAGGTCCAATGAAAAGACATTAAATTAATTGCTGTGCAACATATTGCATGTCTCAGTGAGTTAATAATATGAGTCACCCATGCAAAGTGGTGTTTTTATGTGGAGAAACTACCACTTTGGACAGATGCAAAACCACGAAAATACAATTTAAAAATTTCACATTTCCCAGAAAGTTTTACACAGGTGATAATCCAATTGAGCACATACCTGTTCTCCTCCACTTCCTGTTACACTGCTCATTTCCCCGGATGTATGAGCTGTCAGTTAGGGTAAAGTTAGCTAAAGTTAGCTCTAACTTACCAGGTTGTTGTTGTCCTGCTGTTTTCATGTTTTGTAATCCTCTCAGAAAGATGCTTGAGATCCTGAAAGTCTGTTCTTGACCAGGTACCATTACCTCAGAATAGCACACACTGACAACTATGAGCCAATGACGACAACAGTACAAACAGCCAATCAGATTGCAGCAGGGCAACGTGCAATCAGCTTTGCGCATGCGCAGTGTTGTTTCCCCAAATTGGGCACTTGACTGTGACCTCTCCAGGTGTATTTAAAGCACAATTTAAAAACTACTATATCAGGCACTGAACTTAAATGATAAAATAATAAATAACAGCAGCAAGCAATGAGTTATAATGTCATGCATGTTAATTTAGTTACTCAGTGCCACTTAAACAGGGGTCAGCAACCTGCGGCTCCTAAGCCACATGCGGCTCTTTAGCTCCATTGGCTCCCTGTGGATTTTTAAAAGTGGAAATGAATAACTGTTTTTTGTTTGCATTTTCACTTTTATTTATCATTGTTGTAGGTCTATGGTACGACGGAGTATCAGGGCCACATTGAGGAAAAAAAAATTATCTAAAGTCATAATATTACGAGAATAAAGTCATAGGTTTACGAGAAAAAAAGTCCTAATATTATGAGAATAAAGTCATGATATTATAGTCGTAATTTTACATGTTATTTTTTTTTTTCTCGTAAAGTTATGACTTTATTCTTGTAATATTGCGACTTTTTTCTTGGAATATTACGACTTTATTCTGAAAATCTCCGACTTTTTTTCCCTCAATGTGGCCCTAATACTCCGTAGTACATTTGCACATCGGCCCTCACTGCATTAGACTTATATACTATATACTTAGACTATAAACTGTGTTACCTTCATCCCAATGCTCAAATGTTTTGCGGGTCCAGATAGATTTCTTTTTTTTCTTCCTAAAATGGCTCTTTCGATAGTAAAGGTTGCCGACCCCTGCACTAAAATAACCAGCAGGTGGGGCTTTTCGCCACTTGTTGCCTCTACCTGTGCATTGTGATACTGGAGCCACCACACTTTTGGATAAAAGCATCCAGTATAAAGAATGACTGTTTGCTGCATTGTGATTTACCTAGCTAATTACATTCTCATAACATTTAGAGTTACAATGCAGGTGCAGCAATCTCAGGTCATAACATTTTCAATAACAATCATACAACCAAATGAATTTAGATTTTAGATACCTGAAATATCTGTGCCTAAAATCACTGGTAAAATACGTTGTACGTTAGTATGAACTGATTTACAACCTCCATTATTTTTTTTCTGCAATGCATAGCTCACAAATTCATTTGCATACTGCATTGTGTATGAAATACTGTCATGAAAGCCAGTCTCCCAAGAGCTGAGATTCAGGTACATACATGAAATTTGACCTTTGCATTTAATCCAATCCTACGGAGCAGTGAGCTGTTGTAAAGCATCCCGGGGAGCAACTTGGGATTCAGTGTCTCGCTCAAGGACGTTACAACATGCAGACAGTTGGAGCTGGGGATCAAACCACCAATCTTGCAGATAAAGGATGACCCACTCTTCCCACTGAGCTACATACACCCCGAGGACTACCAATGTGGTCACCAGTCAGTGGGCAGGTAGTGTCACCTGAGAGCCCTCTGTGGACTAGTAAAGAGTTCACCATGTGGTGGTTGCAGGAAGAATCTTCAATCATATCTCCACTGAGAAAATGATAAAAGATGATTACGATATAAAGGACACACTAATTCTTGCATTGGTAGTGATTGTGGCATTGGACATAAACCAATGTGGAAATGGAATTGTCCAATTTGGACGTAGATATTTAGGACTTCAAGACTGTACAAAGTCGTTCAGTTGACCGAGAAGCTCCCATTGGTGAAGTTTGTTTGTGTTTCTGCTAAGCAGCGTTGCTCTGTGTTGCTGTTGTTGGCTATTCTTTCAAGTGCATGTTGCTTTAAATCTCTTCATATCCTATTTGCTGGCTGAGCCAAAGCATCCTCCCCGAGTGGACTGTGGGTGTTGTGGACTTACAGATGGCCTGACCGCCTGTGGCTCCTGATTGGCTGAGAGATGTGGGCCTTGGTCATAATGAAAGTAGTGAGAACACACCCCGGCACTACTGACTCTAAGGAGATTTGTGTGTGTGTGTGTGTGTGTGTCCAAACAGGCTTACACGCTCCTATGAATGCCTTTGTATGTGTGTGTGAATGGGCATTTGCTGTATAAAGAGCTTTAAGCCAAGATTACAAAGAACTGAAGGGAATTAATGAAACACCACAAATATTGCATTGTTAAAGTGACATGAGACTGATAAGTGCGTGGTGCTGGTAGTCTCGACAAAGAAAATCATCATCCACCATGACTCAACATAAACTGGCCTATAACGGACAGAGATGAGAGAGCAACCGACGAGTCACCTGAATTCTTTGGTAAGGAAGTTATATAACCAGACTTAACTGTGTAAAGGTAATACTACTTCATCTTGGAGAATGAAATGTGACACTGGAGGCTCCAGTGGAAATAAGCATCCAGCACAGAGCACAAGTGATTTATTACAGTCAGAACTAGCAGCTGCTGGCCACATAAAAGCTGAGTCACTCTTACTGATTAACAACCACCCAAACTGTAGACATATTATAGTGATTTAGCACAGATGAGATCTTAGCTACTGCACCTGTTAAAAAAAACTGCAAAAAAACAAATGGACATATGAAAATAAAATCATATAGTGTTGGTTATTATTTTATTCTTTGAGGTTAAATTTACGGGTATTGCATTCGGTTCCAATAAACACGTCATAAACTGGACTTGGTCCTGATTAACTTCCTCATTAAATTACGGAAATGTGTCCAATCAGGCAGCATATTAAAACCGGAATGCCTCGACTCAGCAGGTTTACCTCATTTACATTAGAGGACTGCTATCAACAGCCAACAGCAGCCAATACTGCACTTCATTATATGATAGCAGGAATGCCACGTACATAAATTTAAACTTTCAAAATGTCAATGTTGTTGTAAGGATTTTTTGAAAGTCCATTTAAAATAGACATGTTTGAAGCGCATGAACAAGTTTATGTGTAATTTTTTACAACCAGTCCTCACAATTTATGGTTGAAGACATAATATACTTGTGTTGTCTATTTTGCAGTTGTACACAACTTCTGTTTGTTCATATTGGTTGAACTTAGTCTTCACATTCTGTAATCAATAATTACTTATTTGCAAAAGATCATTCTCACTTTAAGGCACATAATATCTGAAATAACATAATATAGGAGCTTAACTGCAATAAAAAGCTCCTTACTTGAATGACTATAACTACGGAGTAAAGGTTAAAGCAATTTGCAGCATTTTGCAATAAAATTGGACGTCTGCATACAGAGCATGAGCCTCTGAGGAGAGGCGTGCCAATACATGAAAACATTTTCCAACTTGAGCCTTCAGGTGTTTTTGAATACGTAACACGACATCTGGCAGACAGAGATTTGACGAACATAAGGAGAGGCTTGTAAACCACAGAGAGACGTCAGTAAATACTCACACAGGTTTATTTTTCTGACATTTAGGCCTGTGTCTAAGTGATTGTTGGGATTAATGTATGAAGCCAAGCTCAGATGTCCATTTACAACTGAGAGTATGTGGTAGGTAAATACTGTACGCTTGCTGTTCTTTATTCTTTATTCTTTTTTTTTAGCTTTAAAAATCATAAAAAGCTGGAGCAGTGTATACATCCCAGAGATGAAAATCAAATGATAGCCTATTATCTTAATTTTTTCCATCTCAGCTACTCTGTGATGGGTTCATATTAATGCAAACCCCTGTTGTGAGGACAAGTACTTCTCTAACACAGAACTTTATTTTAAAATCTGGTTCAGATTGAAGAGTTTCCAAGATATCAAATATATCTGAAATAGCTGAATCACAGGGAAACGGGCATATTAAATGATCCACAAGATAATAATAAGACAAACAAAAGAAGATACAGAACGTGAAGTCAAATAGTTCCAAGGTTTAAGTGGCTGAAAAACAAATAGTTTATCTAAAATCTTATATATATACTTATATGCGAAAATAAAGTTTTTGAAATAGCACAACTTGACATTAATCAAAGTAACATGCTATAATTTTAAGAGGCGACACCTCTTGTTAACAGGGTAAAAAACAAATATCACCATGAATGTTCCCCAGTTCATTACTTATATTAAGACAATTTTTTTTGTATTACAAGTTTTCTGAAACGGCATGTTTAAATATGAAAATGGCACATTATTTTATGAAATATATGCTAATTTGCATACATTTCCATAACAGAAATGTGAACATTGGATAAAGCCAGGTTCAAAATTCTTGTTTCATTGTGTTGACATATTAGAGTCAAAGGTTTTTACAGAGGGGATTTAGGATATCTCTTTTTATCACTCCATAAATCAGAAAATACTATCAACAGCCATACAAAAAAATGTTTTTGGAATAAAATGTTCTATAAATCAGGCTATGAATGATATATGAACACTCTGGAAAACCTTCAGAATATAGATAGGAATGAAACTGGAAAATTGGGTGTATGTAAGTGCTACTGAAGTGGAGATTTCTGGCTCAGAGTCTAAGAAAAAAAATATTTTTGAGAAAACAGCCTTGTATTGTAAAATTACAAGACACTACAGGGAAGAAAACATTTTAACTAATAGGTATCACCATGAAACTTTTCAGTTGATTACCTACATTAAGACAATTATTTTTTTTTAAATCAAGTTTTCTGACATGTTTTATTTAAATATGCAAATGAGGCATTATCTAATTATCTACCTAATGCTAACTTTTGGTGAATTTAGTAAAAGACAAAGTAGTAAACCAAACACCTAAATGTGTATTTTGGATGTTTTCTTTCCACTAGTCTGGAAGAAGACATATTATGGAAGCAAAATAGTCCAAATTCTTTAAATTGACCAGTGCGTGAATAACAATATTTTTGCCTGGGGTGTCTCGCCTTAAAGGTGTTTAAATGTTCTAAGTGAATGAACACAATGCACTCATTTCAGACTTTGCTGCCACCTTGTGGTTCAACTCCAGCATAGTGAAGTCATCTCCCATCTATTGATCTAAGGACCCAATTAGTTTGACATCAGGCCTCTTCATGCAGAAAGACATAGAGGCATTGGATGTCTTTATATGAGTCAACAAACATCTAACAGCGTCCCATCACTTATTGATCAGTGACAGCCGCATTGTAATTCAAGTCCGGATCAGCAGTTCATTTGTAATTAATGAGAGCAGGAGAGCCGTCGACATGTAGGGTTTAATAATTCAACAGCAGTATTGTATTTTCTAAGTTGCATTTAACACATGCTGTGAGCACTAAAAACAACATGGAAACAACATGGAAACAAGGCCACAGCAAAAAACTATTTAAGTGTTTAAACTACATATCTTTTAAGTCAATGCACTCTAACTGCTGCTCCTGCAGAAGATGTTATCATAAGTCAGAAAAGACAAGTGGGTAATTCACACTAATTCAATCAATAGCAAGCTGAAGTCAGAAGGAATCAACAACCTCATCTCATCATGTAGCTTTGTCTCGCAGCAGCGTGACGGCTCATCATTCAGGCTGATAAACACGTCATAAAACAGCATTAGTCATTCCCACCACAGAGGTAGAGTAAAGTCTTCTGGTAGTCTCCGTCTGTGTCCTCCTGCAAAACACAACAGACACAGAGTCTTATCAAATTCAGAAGGTTCCTCCTTACTCGCTAAATCAACTCTGAATCCATATATCAGAACTTAATTTGAGCTTTAAGAGGAAGGCAGTATATTATTATTTCAAAATGATCCTCAGGTATTTTTTTTCCAATGACATTTGTATGTCACAATGTCACTCTTGCTGCATGTGGGCGGATGTAGCTCGGGTGGTTGGATCGTCTGCTCCTCCTCCCCACATGTCAAAGTGTCCTTGAGCAAGACGCCGAACCCAAACTGCTATCGTCGTCGTCACTTAGTTAGGTTTAGGAAAAAACAACAGGGTTTGTGAAGAGAAAATGGAACTTGACATTGTGAACATGGGACACGAACGAACAGCTGATTGTAACATGAGAGTGAAATTTTATACACGGGATACGAACAGCGGTCTCCTGGAGGAAAGCCTCGTGTTTATTTGTTGTCTTTATCTCAGTGGTGGTGACATGAAGTCATGCGACAGTGGTGTAGTTCGTTTATAGCCTAACGTTCTTCAAAAATCATAAAAGTAGTGTTCATTTGTGAAGATTATCTTGCTGAACAAAACATGTAAGTATCATAAACGTGTTTGCTACACAGCTTATCTTCTCCAATAATCCAAAACCCAATAGAAAAATCCCATTGGCTTTTTGTCGAGGGAACCATGACAATGCTGTTTGCCTACAAATATACATCATCCCTGGAGCACATCCCTGGCTTCTCAATTAAGTAAATCGATTGTATTAGCATCAATATCTAATTGTGTTTAGGCGTAACTGCAAGTGATGGTAACTTTTTGCAGCCATTTTGCCACTGGTGTGTCGTTCTTTTCTCTAAGTGGGAGATATCATACAGTAGCTGTTAGAAATCCTCCATATGTCAGACTCTGAATGACGTGATTTGACTAAGCAGCTGGTAATTTTGGTGTGAATGATATGACATGAAGCTTATGAATAGCAACAAGAGTGGTGTCTTTCTCTTAGCTTGCTGTAACAGGAAGTAGCTGGCAGTTTGTGTAAGTGTGCTAATTAGCCTGAAGGGTGTGATTGGTTGACGGGTGAGGATGCAGGAACTATGAAAACAATAGACATTTTGTCTCATGCTGCGTTCACATCAAGTCGGATGGAAAGTATGGAGGATGGAACCTGCCAATAAAATAATAATAATAATAATAAAAATAAATGAAAAAATGACTCGATAAATAAATAAATAAATACGCCATTAAATGTAGCAAAAATAATGTAAATGTAGCCATTAATTAATTGATAAATATTGTGACATAAATTGATATTTCTGTTTTAATTTGCATTTTAATTTGCATTAATTCCCTTATTTATTTATTATTCTGTTTATTTTTTCCTTTTATTTATTTATGTATTTATTTTTATAAATTCTTAAATTTATTTATTTATGTATTTATTTTTATAAATTCTTAAATTTATTTATTTATGTATTTATTTTTATAAATTCTTGAATTTCTTTATTTTTGCATTTATTTCTTATTTATTTTTGATTTTGGCAGGTTCCGTCCTCCATAGGAAAGTAGTAGCAGTACTGACAATCTATAATAAATATGGGTTCAATTACCGTGAATGACAGACAGGCTGACTGATTGATTTGCTTTTTCAAGCACTTTAGTATGTTCATGGTTTATGTGAATGCTACTTACAAGTCAGAAACTTGTAATTATGGTACCTCCTATGTAACATGAACACGGCGTCGTCACAGCAGGAAAAGCAACAGTTGAAACTAATAACATCACTTATGGCTCTGGCTCATTTCAATGAGTCAGTAAGCCATGACAATTAAACCATCAAGCCAGTGCCATGGAAGTGCCTATAAATGGAGTGCAGCCATAATTAATTATTAGGTATACCTGTGACTGACAGGTCAAAATATTAGCTGTGAGAATCATCAATTAACATGAAAAAGTCATAAAAAGTGAAAAAATACCATTATTAAATATGAATACTTTTGAAAAAAGAATAGTTGCAGTAATAATTGCTATAATAAAATAAAAATGAACAAGAAATTAATATTTATTTATTCAGTGTTGGCCATTTCTACAGGAGGACGTCAGTAATTTGTCACTGCAGGCATATCTGGCCCCGGGAGAATTGATTAATTCACTTTGGCTTGTGTGAAAAGCAGGGAAGCATTGTCTCTTCTCAGTCTCATCACGCTGAACAAGGCATTTAAAGTAAATCACTAATTTCCCCTCCATCACTGCCCTGACATGAATGGTGTGCGAGCAGCGTCACCGTAGTCCACCCGGCTGGTGTTTTTAAAGCATGCAGAGGGATAGATGGGCATGTTAAGAGCATCAGGGAGGAAACTGTGAGGAGAATTACAGTACATCACTTCTCACAGCAAAACATTCATTTTCTTCTGAAGGATTATTATTAATATTATTATTATTTAGTGTACGTCATAAAACGGTTGATAATAGCTTTGTGCTTGTTGAGTGAGCGGTACCTGGATCGTGGTGTACAGAGACGCTTTGTACTTCTTTTTGAAGCAAGCTCTGATGTCCAACATGTCCACCTCGCTCCTCGACACCATTATCCTCATCAGGGTGTCGTCATCAGTTCCGGCACGCTAAACACAACAACAACAAAACAACTTCAGTGGCCGGAGTTAACAATCTATGAAATTACATCTTCAACCTGCGTGTTAGTGGACAAAACAACATCCTTCTTTTTTATTTCTTTCAGGTGCTGCATTTTTTTTCCCCCTCAGATCTACACACATAACCAATATTTACAATATTTAATTTGCTATTGTAAGACAGGTGAAGAGTTTAATTCCTTTATCATTTTTATTAGTATTATCATTAAGAGATGTTGCTCTTTCAAAACGAATACTTCAAAAACAAAACTGGCTTTGTTTTCAGATAGTACTTAAATTAATTAAAGGAGCATGGCAGTGATTTTGGAAGTTTGAGCTTAAGGAACAGTGTGTAACATTTAGGGAGATCTATTGGCAGAAATGGAATATAATATTCATAACTATGTTTCATTAGTGTATAATCACCTGAAACTAAGAATCGTTGTATTTCATTAGCTTAGAATGAACCCTTCATATCTACATAGGTGGCGGGTCCTCTTCACGGAGTCTGCCATGTTGCTCCTCCATGTTTCTACAGTAGCCCAGAACGGACAAACCAAACACTGGCTCTAGAGAGGGCCTTTAGCGGTTTTACGTTACCTGAAGGCCACAGTAATTCTCCGTAATTCTCCGACACGATTGTGAAACTGCGGTAATGTGAGCTGCAGAGTGCAAAATCATGGTACCGCCAGCCGCCGCCTGACTTCCGTTGCTCCTAAAGTAGTGTTATTACCACGGTTTTGCACTCTGCAGCTCACGTTACCGCAGTCTTGGAAAGGGAGGAGTGAGCAGAGGGGTACTCAGTTGGTTGCAATCTGCAACCACACCACTAGATGCTGCCAAATCCTACACACTGTACCTTTAACTGCAAAATCATGTATACTTTACATTTTTAACAATAAATTTCAAATACATGCTTTAGATTTGTGGATGTATTTTCCCGACCATTCCAGGCATGGTTGGTTTCATTTCTGTATGATATGAAAATCAATTTCTAGACTCTTTAAACTGTCTTGAGATACCGGTATGTGCAGTAACTAATCACAGTGAACATCAAGTCTGCACTTCTGGGAAATACGCTTATTTGTTTTCTTGCAAAGTGTTAAATGAGGAACTTGATACCATTAATAGGTAGATTGGACCAGGCTAGCTGTTTCCCCCTGTTTCCAGTCTTTATGCTAAGCTAAGCTAACATATTAACACAATATTTACCGTACAAACATGAGCGTGATATCATCTTCTCATCCAACTCTCAGCAAGAAACTAAAGAAAAGTGTTTACCAAAATGTTGAACTATTCCTTCAAATTGCATTACCACACAAATGAATGCAGACTTGATGATCATTGTGATGGATTACGTAAATCAAGCACACTTTAAGAGTCTGCTAATTGATTTTCTTAATGTATCGAAATGAATTGAATCCATTAAAATCCTGTAGGAAAAATATATTCACCAACATACAAAACATCAGCACTGACTGTAATTAGTAGTGATAAAGTGTCTCATGCAAAAGCACTGGTATGTTTCTTGAAAATAATAGTTCAGGCACAGGGGGAAACCGCTAATGTTCAAATAAATCTGCCTCCCAGCACCTCTGAAGCTCACTAATTAACCTCTAAGGACCCAAGGGGAAAGCCATACACCAATTAAATTAAACACGTCCCATAATATCTGTTATTTTTCTGTTAGAAATCCTTTTGAAAGAGTATTGTTTTTTTGTTTCGTATTGTTTTTCCCTGGGCTTGAAGTCTCATTTAGGAATAACAAAAACACTGTTAAAAGGACCAGTGTACAACGTTTCGGGGAATATATTGGCAGAAATGCAATATAATATTAATATCTCTGTTTACTGTATAATCACCTGAAACTAAGAGTTATTGTGTTTTCGTTAGCTTAGAATGAGACGTTTATATCTACATAGGGAGTGGGTCCTCTTCATTGAGTCCACCATGTTTCTACAGTAGCCCAGAATGGACAAACCAAACACTGGCTCTAGAGAAAGCCTTTCATGTTTGTACGTTACCTGAAGGCCACCGTAGTTCTCCGACACGCTTGTGGAACTGCAGTAACGTGAGCCACTGAGTGCAAAACCGTGGTACCGCCAGCCGCCATCTGACTTCTGTTGCTCCTAAAGTTTATTATTAAGGATGGCCTCTGAGCGGATCACAGCATTCGCACGGTTTTAAACTTGGCAATTCACGTTACCGCAGCCTTGGAAAGGGAGGAGTGAGCTGAGGGGTTCTCAGTTGGTTGCAATCTACAACCACACCACTAGTTGTCGCCAAATCCTACACTGTACCTTTAAGCATTAGAGAAAAACATCTGTTGAGATGTGAAAAACTCCAGAGTGATACTGTGGGACACTAATACTTACCCTCATAGATTTATACAGGATTTCAGCAAAAAACGCTGGGACACTCCTGGCACATTTCACTGTGGAGACAATACGCCATTGTCAACGTTCTGTGCAAAATTACATTTTTGTCATATTAATCTGACATACTGGCATTGATTGTTATTTCTTTCTAACATGCATGTCAGGGGAAAAAAAGCCCCATTCTTCGTCGCCTATTTGTGATCATTACAGTGTCATCTTACCAACAGCTAACAGTAAGTTCTCCAGATTCCCAGTGGTCTCTCCTTCAATGCTGTCCTCGATATCGGAGCCAGAGAGCGTATTGTAGGCATCAAACACTGCAGAGAACAAAAACAACCACAGAAACATTTTAATCTAGAACAAAAACCCTATTCAACTCATGATGTGAACAGAAAACTAACATTTTGACTGTGTTTTATTGCATTGTATTTTGTATTGATTGATTTATTGTACTAAACGTTATCACCCAAAAGCACAACCATCACATTATCGCTTTACCACTTGATGATCAGACACATACTGTATACAAAAGTGCAAATGAGACCAAAATGAATTGAGGGGTGAATTTCGAAAACCACAATCTGTAGTCGTTGGATATTGATGCCACAACTTGATCAAGAGTACACTGATGTGTCGAATGGATGAATACAACAAATGTGTATATGTGGCTTATTTCAAAGGTCTATTCATACCCATAATATGCCGTTCCACTTTATATTGAACAAGCTCTATTGAGATTAGATTCAAGGACAGGACATCAGACTGAAGCACCTTGACATGGTCAGTGTTTCATGGCCAAGTAGCTGAAAGGCGAATTGTTGCAGCGAAAGCAAAAGAGACAGATATCACCAGAAAAAAAAGACAGCAATGGAGCAATAAACCTTTTTTTCATTTCTATCATGAAGAGTAAACTGATGAACCCTGACTAAGTGACATATTTTATGGATATTTCATATCATATTCAATGCATAACAATAACAGTACAGAACAACTGATAAACTGTACCCAAATAGTGAACACAATAACTGCAGGAAGTTTGTGTAAAACGAGCGATTTGGATGAATTACTTCCTGCGATTTTTGCATCAGAGGTGACTGTTCATGTTATTTTTTGGAACTTTTAATGCAAACTTCTGTATTATGATTTCTTTGGTTTTAATTTTTAACAATCATACATACTTAATAGGCTTTTTTTTTTTTTTTTACAAATTCAACAGCCATAAAAAAAACATAAAAAATGTACGCCATATTTTTAGGAATAAAATGTTGTCTATGAATCATATATAAACAAAATCCCTAAGAAAAAACTTTCAGAATATAGACAGAAATGAGATTAGAAAGTTTGATGTATGTAAGCGCTACTGAAGTGGAGATTTCTGGCTCAGAGTCTGAGAGAAATATCTCAACATTTTGAAGACACTACAGGTGAATAAAACATTTTAACTGATAGATATCAGCATGAAACTTCCCCAGTTGATTACTTACATTAAAACAATTATTTTTTTGTATTACAAATTTTCTGAAATATTATGATTAAATGTACAAATGAGGCAGAGATAAATCTATACACACAAGTAGTAATTAAAACATCTAAATGTGTATTTTAGATGTTTTCTTTCCACTAGTCTGAAAGAAGACATGATATGAAAGCAAAATAGCAAAAAAATCTCAGAATGTATGAAAAACAACGTTTTTGCCTGTCTCCGCTTAAATTAGCCTGACTCTATTTAATTATAGTGCTGAATTTGTTTTATTTAGTTTTTCCCACGTAAAGCACTTTGTGACTTTTCTTTTGAAAAAAACAACATGAATAAAGTTTATAATTACATTTCTTGTTGCAAAAACATAACCACAGAAGTGCCGGATCAGAGGTGTGACAGGTAATTTTGGAGGAAGTTCCTCTAATAATCCGCTCATTGCTGACTCTTGTCGGTGATCACGTTCCCTTTCACTTCATCTGACCCATCGACTGACCTGCTTCTTTCTGCTCGAGTCCATCCACTTAAATTTTTCAGTGAGTCAGTCGGGTATCTGAATGAATAAACAACTTGAACAAGTCTCGCAATCTTCCTCTCTGACCTCTCTCTGTTGCAGCGAGACATTTTGGACTGCCGCCGAGCCTATGGCTGTTGTTGTTTATCACACCTTACCTTAATAAATTATACAAATGCACTTTACTTTTTTCTGTTATGCTCTCACCTTGTGTATGTAAGTCTTGTGCTGTTCACTTTGGACATGTTTTAGCCTCAACCTTTCTTTTTGTGTGAAAGAAATTTACTGAAATTCCAGGATGTTGTTGAAGTTTAACATTTATTAAACTTACCCTTTAAAGGGGACATGTCGTGCTCATTTTCAGGTTCATACTTGCATTTTGAGTTTCTACTAGAACATGTTTACAAGCTTTAATGTTCAAAAAACATTATTTTTCTCATACTGTCTGAATGTACACTACCTGTATTCACCCTCTGTCTGAAACGCTCCGTTTTAGCGCCTGTCTCTTTCAGACCCCCTCCCGAAAAAGCCATGTAACATAGGAAGGGGAGCCAAATCGGAATGGCTTGTTGAATGTGAATGGCTTCTGATCTAGGCAGCCCACAAAAAACTGACTGGGTTGTCCTAAAATGTATATGCACAAGTGCTGAAAAAGTGAGTTTTTAATGATTTGTCCCCTTTAATATGAAATAACGAAGTAACGAAGTATGACATGAGTGGAGAGGAATGATATGTTGTTTGCAACTTTTGATCTCTTCAGCAGGTGCCTAGCAAATCAAACAAAACAAAAAGATCTACACAAAACAACATTCAAATATGCTGGCACAAAACAAACTCACCTTTTCTCAGATGCTCTGCGCTTCTGTTGCCAAGAATTGTGATGAATTTTTCCTCATCAGTGCCAAACTTGCCCTCACCAGCAGCATACAGTTCCTGTAACGGCACACACACACACACACACACACACACACACACACACACACAGAGAGAGTTAACCTTGTGTTGACGAGACTTATTTGAACACACAGGCAGAGCAGGAATGACAGCACTGACGCAGGACCTTGTACTGTGCCAAAACAATCCCGAAAGGTTTTGTTTTTCTCAATTTGGCTTGACAGAAATTCTGTATTTCAGGTCCTGTCACCTGCAGCTCTGTGGAAGTTTTCTAAGTTTTAATTTGTGCAAGACAAAACGATAAATTCATACAATTAATGTGTAATTAATTTTAAATCAATTATACATAATGTATGTGTTCTGCTTAGTTCATGACCAGTGGTGGAATGTAAGTACATGTATTCAAGTACTGTACTTAAGTACAATTTTGACATACTTTATTTGAGTATTTCCATTCTATGCTGATTTATACTTCTACTCCACTACATTTCAGAGAGAAATCCACTACAATAGGCTATTAACACTTACAGTTACTAGCTGCTTTTACCATAAAAAAACATGCTTATAAGATATGATGCAGAACTAAACTACTAATCTACCCAGTGGTATACAAAGTATGTCAAATTGGCTCCATATATAGAGATGAACATTAAAGAAGATTTTGTTTTTCTCTCATGCATCAACAGTGAACGAAAAAAAAAAAGAAAAAAATCCTTGATGAATGGAAGTACAAAAAAACCAAAAAACATATCAAAACATCCGTTAAACTCTCACACAACTCCTGCAGTATAATCCAAGTCTCATTTATCCAGTCGTTTGCTCACTTCTTCCCAAACACATGAATCTTTGCTAAAACCTTACCGTTTACTCACTTGGGACTCGCACGGACGAGTAGCGCACCTGCACAAGCATGAGACTATTTATGCATAAGTGTTTTAAATAGTAAGTTTAGCGAAGATGCATGTGTTTGGGAAGTAGTGAGCATACGACTGGATAAGTGAGACTTGGATTACTGGTGCACGAGTTGTGTGAGAGTTTGTAAACGGATGTTTTGATATAGTTTTGCTGTCGCTAAAGGTCCAGTGTGTAGGATCGGGCGGTATTTAGCAGTGAGGTGAGGAGATTGCAACCAACTGAAACTTCTCCCGTGTGCCAAGCGTGTTGGAGAGCTACGGTGACTGAGATGCAAAAATGCGAATGGCCCTCTCTAGAGCCATCTGGAGCAGAGCCAGTGCTAAAAGTGTGTGTGTATGTTGAAAGTGAGTGGTGAAGCAAGAGAGAGAGAAAGCGGCGGCGATGGGAGCGAGTAACGTTATCGACTCCAGCTCAAGCAGGAAATGCTTGGTTTGTCCGTTCTGGGCTACTGAAACATGGTCGACTCTGTGAAGAGGACCCGCTCCCTATGTAGATATAAACGTCTCATTATAAGGTAATGAAAACACAATGATTCTTATTATCAGGTGATTATACACAAACGAAAACATACTTATTAATATTATATTCCATTTCTGCCAATAGATCCATCTAAATGCTACACACTGGTCCTTTAAATGAAGCTCCCATTTACTCCGTTTTTGGATTCTTCATTCAACATGGAGGCATGTGAGAAAAACAAAGTTTTTCAAGTCAACACAGAGTGAGTTATTGATATAATAATGATCATTTTGGGGGTGGAGGCAGGAACAGTGGGGCCGTCGATGCAGAGGGGGAAGTCGTGGCAGGATTTGTTGAGGGATGTTGGGGCCGGTGATGAGGATTTCAGATTTGTTGCTGTTGAGTTTGAGGAAGTGAGCTTGCATCCAGGATTTTATATCTGTGAGGCAGTTTGTGAGGGTGGAGTGAAAGGCAGCAGTAATGGATTTGGTGGAGATGTAGGCATAGCAGTGGAAATGGAGGCCATGGTGGCATATCAGTTGACCAAGAGGAAGCACGTAGAAGTGTTGTTATGAGTCAGGCAGGACTGATGTCTTAATAATTTGTTGTACATTCAGATACATGTAGGATAACTTAATGTTTACCATTGTTGGATCCCAATTCACAGCTCAATATCAATAATAAGTAACGGTCCATAATGGTCTATATGAAACAATATGTTCCATTCCCAAAGGTTGATGCGCTTTAATTAAATCATCCTATTGACTATTCGTCTGAGCTTTCTTGGTCTTTAGCTGCACTTTATGGAGCAGCTTCACAAATATGATTACATCCTTAACATGTTGACATTTGAAAGAAGATATTGAAATTAAGTTACTCTGTGGCACTGAGGTCATACGGAGATGCACAGGATTTTTGATGCACTTTCAGTTTTTAAAACTGCTGTTTGTTGCATTTCATAATCACTTACCACATTTCACGAATTTAGTTGTAAACAATGAAACCACAGCGGTTTCAAGAGGTCTCTAGGTTGCATCTTTTTAATCGAGCCACCAGACCACCGGAGGTTATGTGTTGGACTATTTCTCGGCTGGGAGCAGTTGCCAGGCAACCAGCAAAGACTCCAGCAGTGGTGGAAGAAGTACTCAGATCTTTCACTTAAAGAGGACCTATTGTGCTTTTTCCTTTAGTATGTTATATAGTTTCTTGTGCATGTAAAAGATCTGTAAAGTTACAAAGCCCGAAGTCGACCCCAAAGGGAGTTACTCTCCCCCACAGAAACACTGCTCCTGAACTGCCTGAAACATCTTGCTTGAAGTCCCGCCTTTTCATCTGTAACGTGGTGATGTCACCAAGTAACATATTTACATAATACCTGCCTAGCGGCTAGTTTGGCACGCCCTCAAACAGGGCAGTAGTCAAGACCAACTTAATTGAGTCCAAGTCAAGTCCGAATCAAGTCCGAGTCCAGAGCAAATCGAGTCCTGTTCAAGATCATATTAGTCAATAATGTCTTTCCAATGCTATCATAGTGCTGTCATTATAAACAATATTGATCTATCTTCTAACTTCAAACTAATTTATGCAAAGAATTAAGGTTTGAGGACCATTACAGTCCAACGTTACATTCATTAATAAACCTTGAATTTGATCAAATATTTGCTACTGATGTCATCATTTTCATTTTATTTATTGAGATTAGTATTTACACAAATAGCCTGGACAAGGAAGTAGTTGTACTGCAGCACCTCCTAAAACAAACAGCCATCAATTGATAATAAGTCCTCTTTAAGTAAAAGTAGTAATGCCACAGTGTAGAAATACTTTGTTACAAGTAAAAGTCCCGTATTCAATTGTTTCAATTGTAAGAGCAAAAATGTACTAACAAAAGTACTCATTATGCACCTCATCTCAGAATAATATATATTATATTATTGCATTATTGATGCTTTATTTTGTTATTATTTTATTGCTAGAGCTTATTTACCAATTTAATACATTGCAAGCTTGTGAATTGCTCTCCTTATCTTAACTTACAATAATACGTCATATTTTATTTGTCGATTATTACACGGCTTTGTTGAATACTCGATTCTGATTGGTCAATCATGGCGTTCTGCGGTCTGTTATTTCTTTATAGCAGACTGTTGCCATGTATAACAGACCATTGCTATGGATGCAGCTCTGATGTCGGACTCTGGAGGACCGTTTTTGTGTCAAATTATTGATTTCTTAAGTAAGTAGCCGTGTAATAAGCAGGATAATGTACAGCTAGCAGGTCATTGTTTTGAAAGAAACCCCTCCACTTCGCCCTGTCGGGGTTTGTTTCAAAACAATGTCCAGCTCGCTGTACTTTAATGCTTATTTACCGTATATTGTGTATTATTAATATGAATCTGTAAAGTAACTAGTAAAATAAGTCATTAAGTTAATGTAGTGGAGTAAAAAGTACATTTGTCTTGTAGTGAAGTAGCAGAAAAATTAGATAAGTCAAGTTTAAGTCAAAATTGTACTTAAGTGCAGTACTTCAGTAAATGTATTTAGTTATTTTCCACCTCTGCCTTTTGGGTTATTTGTTGAAAATGCTATAAATTCTCTGACATCAACACAAGACGTGTTTTTCTCATGTTTTTGCTTCTTACCTTAGCATCCTTCTCGACCTTCTCCTCGTCCACTCCCTCCTCTCTGCTCCCCTTCACAGCCGGACAAATGACCAACCAAACAGAGAGACAGACAGGTAGAGAGACAGACAAACAGGTGGACAAATGTCCAACCAAACAGAGAGACAGACAGGTAGAGAGACAGACAAACAGGTGGACAAACGGAGAGAAAAACTCAGGTCAGTGTGGCTGGAAAGACAGTGAGCTCAGAGCCTCTCTCAACACAAGTAATCCCTGTAGATGACATTATCTGCTAAATGTCCCAGAACCGAGAAGATTACATTTCTGTCTGTAAACCAAAACACATTTGAGAAACCAACTGTGTTATTGTGCTGTCATCCCCATCTCCCCTCCCCCAACCTACACCTTAACCCCCTCATGATTGTGTAATGGCATCACCAGAGACTCACTATCAGGGAAGGAAACATAAGCCTTTCTAGCCGCCTCCCTCTCTGTACCTGCAGCAGGATCACCAGTAGCTTCTGATAGTGCCCTGAGGTGTCACCGCAGATATCTTTCTCCAGCTTTCCGTTGAACTCTGGAGGAAAGAGGAGAAGAGGGGCAGAAGATTGCTTACACTTCCCGTTCACAACAGTCACTAATGGTTGCAAGCGACCCTCGTGGGCCGTCCTCCGTTCTGCAGGAGGATCTCCGACAGAAGAGATTTGATTAGTCGTCTAAGGGACAGCGTGGCCTTCTCTTTTGTCCAGATCAAATAAACTGTCCTCTTTGCCTTTGGCCCCTATTGTCACACACTATATCCATTGTGGTTTGTTGCAATTTGAAGCTGGTTTCTGGCATTCTTACAGTGACACCTTTAAGTGAGACAGGTGTTAGGTGTTGAGACAGGTACAGTATGTTCATTACACCAGTGACAGAACTCCTCCATGTTACCAGTGAAAAACCATATACTGAAAATAGGCTTTGTGCACTGGGAAAAAAAGAAGTCCTCCACATCTTCTACTCACAGGAGAAAATAATAAAGATACTAGAAATGTATAGAGTGAAAAAACAATTTATATTGTGTCAAGCTTTTCTACAAGCAACAGTTCAGCTAGTTTTTTCCCTATAAAACAATATAATTTGATTTTCCTTGGAATGCGTAAGTTGTGTCCAAAACAATAACTGATAAGTCCACTTTCTAATACTTTATATTTGTGTAACATTGACCAGACATCATGGTTCTGTAGCGGAGGGCACACTGAAAAAAACGAGAGCGATGCCATCGAGATGCCCAAGCGTTCCCAAGCACCTATTTTTCAGGGCACAACGGATGCACCCGAGACAAAAATAGTTTAATTTTTGGAACGCTGCAGCGCACACCGCATGTCATGTGACGAGGAACAGCCAATCACAGTCGGCAAATATCTTCTCTTTCTTCTGTAAATATCAGTCTACGGTAAATATCTGGAGGTTAATTATTTTAGTGCATGACTACGCAGAGCTTTACCATCTGTCCCACTATTTCACTTGATTCACTCTTTCCGCCTGAGGATGTCACAACATCTGGTTGAAAGGTCAGCCAGGCGGACAGACAAAATCGTGCGGTAAAGCTACTGTGATGGATTTACAGTGCTGGAGATCCATTTATTTTTGATTTAACTTTGTTTAGTTGAGTCAGTGAGGCTTTTACTGCTAAATTACAATCATCATCATCGTCATTGCAGGACGCGGGTTTTGGTTGCTTAGTAACGGCAGGCATGACAGGAGTGCAACCTCCCAAGCACCTTGGATAAAAGGATGAAAGCGGCACGGCTGGAATTTTCCACGCATTTTTAGACACAACGTGAACGGCCCCTTAAAGAGTAACTTTATAGGCTGAAAAGCAGGTCTTTCTCTGAAAATTTCAAGTGGGCTGCATCTCTGACCTATCGTGTATTTTTGCACCTGTAGCCACACTCAACAGTGATGTCACGATGTACTGACCTCACCCTGGAATACACTTCTACATCACAGCAGCGAGGTGAGAAGTTAAACCATTAGAGGCCACTCAGGCCAGTAAAAACAAGATTTTCAGCTGGTGTTAAATTGCTCTTTAAACCCTTCACGATATTGGTCATTTGTCACACTTAAAATTTTCACAATAAAACACAAAGAGCCTAACAGCATTTTTATCTGCTGTTACTCACCTTTCTTGTACACTTTGACGATATCTTTAATCTGCTCGCCGGTCCTTGAGGCCAGGATCTCAATCAGCACGTCGTCATCAGTCCCGGCGCCCTGGGAACAAAACACAATATGAGACGACATGGATTTATGTGGCGGCGTGTTCTCATGGCAATCTTTTGTTATTTGAACCCGTCTTATGGTCGGCAAATAGCAATAATAGTGATTAAAACAGACAAAAGCTATTTAAATGGTTGAAGAAAACCTGAATAATTTGTCAGCACAACACATTGAAGAGAATTGCAATTAGAGAATGAATAGCTTTGAGGTTTAGAAATACTTTAAAGCAAATTATTCTCGCTTTGCTGACCTTCCATGAAAAAAATGTCTGACATGGCAAACAAATGGAGCAGTGGGTGTCGAGGCCAAGTCCTAAATGCTTTGCCTTCACTTTGATTGAACATTTCATTCGCGCTGGCACAGTAATACAAATGTAAATGTGATTAAAGAATAATGAGAACAAAAATCCATCTGTAACTTATAAGAGAATCCAAGAGTTTGCTGTACCTATTTCGTTTCCTTCAAACTTTATGAGCCTTCAGTGTGACATAAAAAGCAGCAGGGGGTTAGTATGTAATGTCTCAAAGAAATAAGATCTGAAACATTAATACTTTATATAACTATAAAATAAATTAGCTAATAGATCTAATCTACAGCGCCAATAAATATGTGTGCTCAAATGTAACACATCTACTTTAGTGTGACATCTTATGCATGTGGGCCACATTAGAGGTGCAGTAGATAGATATGAAGAGACAACACTGTTCTGTTATAAAGCTGCACTGAGAACCAGACAAAATGACAAAACAGTCGCACAGATAATAAGACAGGATTGTATCTCAAGAGCCGCTCTAATGGAAACCAGCTTTAACCGCTCACTTTGGATAGATTTGAAGCAGATACATAGAGACAATTACACCATATGGAAGATGATTTCCCTTTATGGAGCACAAGTGCTGTATTGAGTGTTTGGCTCACATTAGAAAATGGTTCCAGCAGGTTGTTTCTCATGTAAATTTCAATCTGATTTTGGCTGCAACAACCCAACACTTAAGTCCTATTCATATTCTATAGAGAGCACGAGATCTGGCCGCACGTTGCATGATGGATATGGCTCAGCGAGTTGACCGATCATTCGCCACATCTGAATTTGCATAATCATGTCTCAACCTCAACTTTATGCAAATGAGGTCCGTCCATCATAGGGCAGCAGGCTCGTGAAACTCACATCAGTCAAACAACGTAATACTGATCAAATGTGAATCAAGATTCTGTTACTGAGTTAATTTCTCATCTTAAGTGTTTTCACAAACATATTTTAGTGTACTGTTTAGCTAAAGTTTGGGATGTTTAAAGCTATCCACCAGCCGGAGCAAAACGCATACCATGGCTCGTGAAACTCTGATCAAACTGTCAAACTATGCAGCGCTGATCAAATACAAAACAATATTCTGTTACTGCATTGCTTACTGGTTAATTCAGAATATCAATTCATTAGCCATTTTCATTTTAGGTGGCGTATTTGTTTTCAACTTCCACTCCTTTATTAACGTTTGCATACTGGTTTTTGTTAGCAAGTTAAACAGGTCATAATTCCCTCTCTATTATCTATTTTATTGCTGTGAAAACACCTTTAAACAACTGTCCTTTAAACAACTGTATTCCAAAAACTACATTTTACATGATTACATTTGAACACATCATGATAAGCAAGTTAACGTTAGCTGTTAGCAGCCGGAAAACAGCGTAGTCCTACACGGAGCTAACTGCTAACGTTAACTAGCTCTCCTCCTGCCCTTAGCAACACGGATTTGTTGTTCGCAGTGTAGCATTATCAGGGAAAAAATAGGGTGCGTCAATAGTGAGTTTACTGCATCCCAAACACATTTATCATCCCCAGGACAAAGGGACACCGTTAATGGGATCATTAGTGGTATAGTAGCATCGATTTGGCACCGAAGTATTGATTCTCATGACATCCCTAATCATCAGCAAAATGTACTAAAACCACCAAAACTAAAAGTATTCATTCTGAGGAAAAATGTCAGTGTTTTACTTCTATATCATGTCAGTAATGCGTATTTTGCATTTAACTGCTGTAGATGTTTAAGGTTGTTCAATAAATGCTATGTAACCCACTGTAGTTTTCCCACAGATGACTATAAAACATTACAGACATTTTAAATAGCAAATCAACATGAAACAGACATTTCAACGTGTCGATCGCAGGTGAAACTGATATCATCCATAATGGCTGAGTTCCATTTCTGTGGGCCAATGCCGAAGCCTCTGGTATTGTGCATGCTGGTTTACTGGCAAGGCTTAAATAGAAAGGAGCCTTCATCACTGTTTTCCTGCTATGACGAGCGCCATTAAAAAGGGTCTATTGCTCAGCTGAGTGTTGGAACATCTGTGCACTAATACCACTGAATGAACTACATCGTCTGAGGGTTTCGGCTCATTTGCATACGGAGACCTGCGATCTTGATTAAGTGGAGCATCTGAGGAAACTTTCATCAGTTACCTTGAGCGCTTTGTGCAGCTGGGAAGCGTCGTATGAGGTAGGCGGGGTCATCAAGGCCACAATCAGACTCTCAAACAGCCCGCCGAGCTCCGATTTCAGCGCGCTGACCAGGTCCTGATGAAGGAAGGAGATGATTAATGACGGGAGGATGAAAAACAATAATAATTATGTTTCTATTGAATTTAACTTTGCATCATTTAAATGCTGCAGAACAAATGAGCTATGTGGTGCTTATAACTCTATTAAATAGTCTTTAAATGCATGAAACATAATAAAACAGCACAGTGACAGGAAAAGTGGACAATTAAGGATTCCCAGAAATGTAGATTATCCTGCAATTATTACAAATATGCATGAAAATATAAAGAGCATTCAGGTTCAGGAGGGCATAAATGACGTTTTCAGAAGACTGAGGAAAAATATAAGAAATGTACCTGCAGAAAAGAACAATATGTTTACTTTGCTATATTTCCTTGAACTACCAGCTAATCAAACAGCACATATTACTCACAGACAGCTTTATTGATTTCTGTATGCAATGCATCACATATTTGAACGTTGCTGGGAGCACGACCTGATTAAAGTCGATGAAAAGAGTGTGTATCTGTATACACAATACACCCAAGGGATCCTATAAGACTGTGCTTGGCCAGTTCAATATATAGTCAAACACTCATCTCTTTAACAGCTCAATATGTGAGACCTCTAACAGTAAACCTCCTTATTTCTAGATTACATGATTCATCTCTCTTTTCACATAACAACCTGCCTCCGTTTCATGTCAAATTCCCATAAAAGGTTTGTCAAAAGGTGCATTACAGAGCAGAAATGACACACTGTGCGTTACAGTAAAAGGAAACTGGTAGCAGAGGAATAAGAGCGGGCACTCTGCAAGAGATATAGCTGTTAATATATCAGTTTTTCCTCTTTACTTTTTGGCACAAGTTCTCATTTCAGATGCGGTGATTGCAAATGAGTAGTTCAAGACCGTATGTAATAGAAGAAATAAAAGCAAATAGGCTCATTTAACTCCAGGAGCTACTTTGTGATTTTCTGATGTACCTTTTTTTTTCTCTCTCTAGCTTCCTCATCTATTTATACTTCAGATAGCAACACTTAGATTTGCTTTTCAATAACCTCAACAGAAAGCAAATTAACTTGCTGCTTTCAATCCACAGGTGGTCATAAAATAACTTTGCAGTGAGAGCAGGAGAGCGTAAAATACCCCCACCAGGTCTTGTGTAACAGCGCTGCACTCTGGTCCACAGAGACTGTAGGAAATTGGCCTTCTTGCCTCTTGTGCTAAGACTTTTTCCCAGTGTGACTGCTGAATGTTAATACAGCATGTCAACTTTTGCTCTTTGATTCCTAATGGCATAAAAACATGATGGCTGAATGAAAAACCTCAGTGTAGCCGAGGCAGCCAGTGGTGGAAAAAGGTCCTTCACTTCAGTAGTACAACAAGAAAATACCACACTTCAAGCAAAAGTCCTTCTTAAGACAACTAATCAATTTGATTTAATCAACAGATCTTCCTCCACAAATAATCACACAAAAGCACCACTTTAAATCTTGTATTTACCAGAGATTTGTCCTCATAAGTTTCTTAGAAATAAGCATAAAAAATGACTAATCAACCAAAGAAATCCTAAGTTGACTCTGGACAATATTTGTCATTGTTTTGTGTTGTTAAATGATTTCCAATAATCAATTTAGACATACATTTGCATAAAGAAAGCCTATTTGCCCACTCCCAACAAGGCACATTTTGAACTGATAAAAAAATGTGTGATTAACTATGGACAATCATGCAAGATTAATTAATTAATATATATATATATATATATATATATATATTAGGGCTGTCATATATTTGGACTGTCGATTGATTAAAATATTTAATCTGTGTGAGCGGCAGCCTTGAGTTACCCAATGCGGCACGCTCACATGCACGAACATGAACTAAAAGCACGAGCGGCCGGCCGGATATCTCATTAAAGCTTTTACAACAACACACAGAGGGAGAGCGACTTCATTCTCTGCTCAGGTAGACATTACTCCTCTATATCTGTACATAGTAAATAGCTGTTTGCTGCTACATTAATGCTTTCAATATCGTATAGAGAACCTTTAAGAAAAAGAAAGTAACTAAGGGGTGGTAGACGGAGACAAACTTGAGCACTGAGCACTCAAGCAGATATCTCTGTGCCTTCGAGAGTCATCCAGGTGACGTTGGCGAGTGAAGAGGACACAGTGACACACTGACATGACCCGTAACCATCCATCAGTGTGACTGCCTCTCGTCATCAGCTCTCTGTTTCGTTCCCAGCGGCTCGGCTCACCTTTCCGTAGGCCTTTTTGTACGCTGCCTTAATTTGCTGGCGTTGATCGTTGTTGCGTCCTGACAGGAGCATGAGGATCGCATCTTCATCCGTACCTGCACCAGAAACCAAACCAGCATTACAACACATGCCAGCACACATCCGATAAAGACTACAATCAGCTTTATATTTCAAATTAATTCTTATAAACAAAAGGGCTAATAAAGCATTATCCCGTTTACACCCATGAGGCTCTCCTTAGCAAAACCTGATTGAGAATAATTGACAGCTTGCAATATACTGCTAAATGAAGAGTCAGCAAAGCCAATGATCAATCAATAGATCCTTAAAGTCACCAACACCTCAGAGAATACGATAAACAAACAGGCTGAAGAGCAGCTCGTGTTATTTCCTCTGAGGGATCAAAATGTTAAATTAGTTCAAGGTAATTATGGCACAAAGCCCTTCTGATCTGTAATAACATAACTGACTATAAACAGAGGTCTACAGAGGTTCTCCTCACTTTTACTTTTTTTAGTTCCACATTAAGTGGATATTTCCTCATTACTTTTAATGTGAAAGTACTAAGTTTACAGGAAGAAAGAGTACATGATAAAAAAGAAAAAGGGTATTGATTGTCAGTGAGGTTATATTTAGCAGGAGAAGCATCTGTTTTAATGGACACACCATGTAGTACACCTTCAATTTTATGATTGCCGTCGGACACATTGATTTACACTAATGACTGCAGAGCGACGTTTTCATTGCAGTTTCCCATTTTGCATCTCTGCAATTAAAACAGCATCACCTGAGAGAGAAAAATGGGGTCAAAGGTAAATCTATTAAAAAGTAACCTAGCCTTCAATCAAAGACATAAATTATGTGACACAAATGCCCACCAGGTTAACAGATTTCTGAAATTTTGTTTTTATATACTTTAGGTGCAACAAAATTCAGACGTGGCTGATGTTACCACAGTTTTGCACTCAACTATTTTCCGAGTTTTTTTCTCATAAATTTATGACTTCGTAATCTCACAAATTTTGGAGTTTTTCTAAAAAAATTGCCACTTTAATCTCAGAGAATATCAAAGTTATTGTTTTGTAAATCTTGTAAATCTGAGGCACCGTATTAATAATATATATATTTTTTTTACCTATAATGTCCCTAATACGCCGTCGTACTATAAATCTCATCAGTGATCCCTCACACATAACTTTTTCACAGTTATTAACAGTGAAAATAGCCCTTTGCTTGGTCTGGGATATTAAAGTACATTTTCACCTTCCCACCTCGATCTTAGTGCTGCAATATACTGTCAATATTTAATAAAGTTTGACACAAATATGTATTAAATAAAATATTTTATATACAATATTGATGCATTTTCTATTTTTTATAGTAAAAAAACACATTCTCTTGACATAAACATATTTTCATTTCACTTAGAATATGTAATTTTCCTTGGTTTAGTATCACCTGTACACGTTGCCTTTAGTTTAGTTTATTTGAGAAGGGACTGTGTAAATTAATAAATATGTATGGTATAAAACATGCCAGAATTAGCCAAAAGGCTATTTGTCATCTGTTATCCCTGGCCAAGGTGTTACAAAAGTCTTCCTAAAATACATCAGAACAAAAACACAACACAAGACATGCAGTTTAAATGTTGGAAAAGGACATACAGTTGTTAAAAGCAGTAGAAACAGTGGTGATATTTATACATATAAAACAACATTGTAGATTAGCAGGACATATGCAGCAAAAAGAGAGTTTAGCGTTGACATGTGTATTAATTATCCATTGATTTAATTGCCTACTGAAAGATCCATTAATGTTTAGTTGAATCTATTATCACTTTATCACCAGAAAGATCTCAAACTATTAGAACCATTTCAGATTGTCTCCCAGTCCGCCCTCTGCTTCTGCCATCATAATACATTATTTTCTGTGTCCCTCTGTGTTTGGCGGTACAGTAAGTGCTCATTACTGGGGTGTATTTGCAGAGCACTTTGTGGAAATGAGTTGGTGCTGTGACGTGACTTCGGAAAGTTTAAGTTTAAAACTTGGTGATACTCAGTTTCTCTTCTAATTGGACCAAACACACTGGGGAAAGTAAATTATTTTCCATGCACCAGTTGTGGCACTAATTGTTTAGAACAGCTTCCTTGACAGCTGTGTCATTATTATTGCTAAATTGGTTTTAAAGAGGAGCAGAGCAAGCATTAAGTTGCACAGTCAAAATATTCCTTATACTTTTTTAAGCAAACAATTGTTTTTTGTACACTAATGGCACATAAACACATAAACAAGACACACCTGTCATTTGTGTGGGAATGTGCAAATAAGCCTTGTTGCTTTAATGTGTAATGAAGTGACTATGTTGTTGAGGGTGCTCATTAAATTATACACAACTGCAACTTGAAGAAAAAAAAAAAAGCTTTCTGCTGTTTACAGAATTAAAACATGCTTGTCTTTCCTATATGAAATATGACATAGTAGAGAGTGAACTGAATTGAATTGAATAGATCAAGGTTAAGAAAACTGACCGATTCCTTTCATGGCTTTATGGAGGATTTCAGCATCGTGTTTGGCGTTGAAGTGGACGAAAGGTTTCACGCTGCCTCTGTATGCCTGTGGAAGAAAGCAACGCAAATACTGTAAATGACAAATACACTTTAAAAAATAACTGTTTTCTCATGTTTCTTTGCTGTTAGAAACACTGTATGTCTCGATGTGCAACGTAGACAATAAACCTGCAAATGCAATGAAATATTTGTACACATACTTTAGTTGTTCAGTTAGATTCATAGACTGTATATAAAAAGTGGATGTAACTTTCACAAACTGAAAACACACTGTGAAAGGGTTAAAGTTGTAAGACGAAAACACGGACAACTCCCAGACCAGACAATGCCGTTTTAGCGACCTGTCAATCACAAGGTAGCCACGCCATAAAGCATACCCTGCTTTATGGTCTATTTGACTCTAAATGGGACCGTAATTTACTAAATGAACATCATGCTGTATTGAAGAAGACTTCAAACTAGCGATTGAGACCATAAACTCATGTTTACAATGTTTACTGAGGTAAGAAATCAAGTGAGAAGTAGGCTCATTTTCTCATTGACTTCTATACAATCAGACTTCTTCTTGCAACCAGAGGAGTCGCCCCCTGCTGGCTGTTAGAAAGAATGCAAGTTTAAGGCGCTTCAGCATCGACTTCACTTTTCAGACCCAGAGGTTTCCCACTGGTTAGATTATGTCTAAATGTTAAAGGGCCAGTGTGTACGATTTGGCGGCATCTAGCGGTGAGGTTGCAGATTGCAAACAACTGAAACTCCGGTGTAGGAGAACTACGGTGGCTGATGCGAAAACGCGAATGGCCCTATATAGAGCCAGTGTTTGATTTGTCCGTTCTGGGCTACTGTAGAAACATGGCGGACTCCATGAAGAGGACCCACCCCGTATGCAGATATAAACATCTCATTGTAAGGTAACGAAAACACTACGATTCTTATTTTCAGGTGATTATACACTAAAGAAAACATACTTATTAATATTACATTCCATAACGGTACATAATGTACCTTTAAAGGAAATATAAGAGAATCACCTGTCATATTTTTGGTGAAGTGGGTTGCTGGGCCTTTAAGAGATGCTACAATAAAATGTACATTCTTTTCAACAGAAGGTTTTAGTTCTCTCTGATGGTCTGTGTTTCCAGTGCTTCCCTGTCCTAATAAAAATAAAACCATTGGGCATAAAAAAATTAAGAAAATACTCTCTGTGAATGACTGTTGGTAGCTGCACCATAAAAATATTGCTGCAGGCCATCAAAACCCACCTGGGTTTAAACGTCGTCCATCCAAACTCTGGGTCAGTAACTGTAAGTATAACCTAAATCAAGTCTGGCTGCTGCTTTGCGTCACACAGGTAATTTAAAAAATGTACAGATTGTTCTCCAGGGAAAACGTCATTTGAAGAAAAAGCAATAAACATCTGCCTCAGCTGCAGCCTTGTTCCAAACTCTGAGCAGGTGGCAGAAGTGAAAGAATACTGTCTACTCTTCTCTCAGTAAAGGTTTCTGTCTTATTATCTCCTGTGTTGTTCATCTGTTTTCAAAAGAACAACCTTGTCTACCTTGACATGTCTCTCTAATACGTCACTGTGACAGCTTTGACCCAGCCTGCGTCATGAAACAGGCTAAAGCACAATAAAAACACAATACACCTTTTTTAACAGTAAAATTATTCACGAGTTATTTTTAAACTCACATTCATTACTGGAGTGAGTCAATACTTAATATTCATTAAATGTTCTTTTATTACAGCATTTAGCAATCATCTTTTACAAAGACGTCAGTGTTAGCTGTCAAACTGTCAAACTGTCTTTTAGCCACGCTAACATTGTGGTAATGTAAAGCACCACTTTGGCCCAAGCCGAATAATCTTCACAGCTATTATGGATTGTCATGACATGTGGTACACACATTTTAACATCCCCAGAGGATGAATCAATGACAATGAATTTGTTGATCACCTGACTTTTAATATAGCGCCACCAGCAGGTCAAAGTATTCACTTAGCCAGATAAATATCTCCATATCTACTAGATGAATTAGCTTTTCATATACCATCACCCTAAAGTATTTGGTTCAGGGTGAGATGTCTCAACAACTATTGGATGGATTGCCGTGAAATTTGATGACGATATTCCAGCCCGGTCGCACCAAAAGGCGTATGAATAACATGATAGTTCGTAAGGTATGTTAGCGCGCAATAAGAACACCGTTCCTGCTTTTGGCATGTCATTTGTACGCCATGTAGTCTGTAGCCTACTGACTGCAATGTAAACACAGCCACACAAATATGCTAAGCTCAGATCTAGTGACGTAGAATAGTGAGAAAGGCTGCTTATAGCAGGCAGTTGGGAAGGTGCATGGGTCCAACAAACACAGGACTTTTAACCAGGAGACCAGTGTTTGAGACCGGTGTTTTGTTTTGTACGTTTTTCCTACATCTAAGTGGTTTTGTTGCCCAAACCTAAATACGGACGTTACCGTAGTTTTGTTGTGTGGTGTCCTTGTGACACGCGGAATGTCCTTGTAAAGTCGAGCTATTTATACGCCTTCCCGTGAATTCGGGTTGGATATCCAATGTCCCCAGAGGATTGATCGTATTGATTTTGATGATACTGTGACTGTATGAATCTTAAATCTTTTCTTTCCAAACTGTGAATCAATAAATCCTGTTTTCTCGACTATCATAGTCACAGTAGTTTTTAGTGGGCCTATTAAACAGGACAGATACGTGCTTTTAGTGATGGTTCGATGCTAAGCTCAAAGAAAGATGGCTGTTTTATTAACTTTTCAAGTGGCATCATCAGGTAGCATTGTCTCCCAACTGTCCTTGTTGAAATTGTAACCCGTTGGGGACACAAAAGACACATGTGCCTGCAGTTTCCACGCACTTGGTAATACAATATGATACAAATTAGACCACCGTCATCAGCTTACACTGAGTTCTTTATCACTTTACTTCCTATTCAACTTGTGCTCATCAGACTGTCTGAATCTCTCAACCAGCTCGAGAGGATAAAATCAAATCAAGGATATCAAATGAAGCTGCTCCTTCTCTTCTGTGCCAATGTGAGTATACTGCGACTTGTGCAGTATTAATGTTTTACTAATGAGTGCATTGTCGCAGAGAGCCATTTCAGTGGATTAGGGATCATCTAGAAGTTTGAAGTATCTGCACACATCACGTCTTCACAGTGCAAGAGAAATGGAAAAAATGAGGATTCAATGAAATTAAATTTATGGAAATAAAAAGGCGTCTAGGGTTGCATGCAAATCAGAGGCTGGTGCTGACAGTTATTTGTGATGTGTATTGTTTAAGACTGATCATGCAGCTCATGCAGGTCTCAGTGTGGCTCGAAAAGGCACTGACCTTTCAGGAGTCGAGACACACTTCATTACACAAACATAGAAATTACTTCTGGTGCCGTAAACAACGCTAGTTTTAATTCTTTGTGCAAAACAAAGTTGTTCTTGGTTATTCTGATATCCTTTACTTTAGGTTCTTTGAGGATATTTCATTCAACAGAAAATAAAACAAGGAAAGGAAATACTTACCATCCTTTTTAGCTGATTGGAGACAACCGTCGTAAACTGAAAGAAAGTGGGACAGATTCCTGATTAAAATAGGCAGTTTATATAACTAAGTACATTTACTCAAGTACTGTACTAACGTATAAATTCAAGGTACTTGAGTATTTCCATTTTATGCAACTTTATACTTCTATTCCACTACATTTGTCTGACAGTTTTAGTTGCCAGTTTTAGTTTGTAGTCTAAAAACAAAGTGTCAATCCAGAAGAATACGTAACTGTACATGTTCTTACCAACAGGTGTGTTTCTTCTCTCTCCTCACAGGTGATGTGCGGCTCAGGTAGAAGCTCTTTATTTTCTGCTCCTGCTGCAGCAGCGTCACGGGGGAAAGCTGACAACACTTCCTCATCCGCACGCGGTGTCGTCTTTCACTCGCCGTCGGTCAAACAGGAGATCATGACCTCGTGCACTCGGTTGCTTTGTGTGACCTTCAAGAAAGCGACAAAGGTTAAACGTTTCTACAGAAGTTAAGTGTCCACAAGATCCAGAGCGATGTTGGTATATAGACCTTTTTCAATAGAACTGCATTGCTAGGCAACAGCTTGAGCCTATATGTTTACTTCCTGTCAGCTGATGGAACCGATGTATATCTTGTATAGGTTCCTTGTGCAGTCGAGGGATATAAAGTGCTACAGGAAATAAACTGGGACACATTTGAGATGTTTCACATATAACAGCTTATGAGACATAATAGAGCATGGGAATGGTCATCATATACTTCATATCATATACTACGTCATAATGTTCTAAACCCTTAAAAGACTTTCACAATTTATTTTATGTTTATTTCTGATTTCTGACTAGAACATCTTGACACACAGTGCTGAGCAGCATCTCACATTAATCTTCAGGTTCCCAGCTTTCAGATGATGTGCACCACTTCTATGTGACATATACTGTTTACCTGCTATCTCCCCCTAAAGACCCCCTGCACCCCCCTAAAAAAAAGACAAAAATGGATCTATTGTGGATCTCAGAGGGTTAAAGTAATAAATCATTTTGGACTGAGCCTTTTTAATTGCTCTCTACATCATTCACTTTATGTTTCATGCTCTACATTTCAGAGGACAAGATGTTTTCAAGCTCGGTTAAACGTGTGTTTACGACGAACAGGAGACAAGCACGAGATGCTTGATGCCTGATAGGAGCGAAGGGATCAGCAGAGCGAAGGGATCAGCAGAGCGAAGCGCCGAGCGCCAGCTCACATATCATCATCTCTTTCCTCGTCCCTGCAAACCTTAATTAAAGTGAGCGCTTGAGAGTGTGAACACCATCACTCAGGTTATCCAGTTACGGATGCTCGCCGTTTCATCTCACAGCCTCCCGGACTGACGTGGAACAAATTTCCTTTAATCACTAATAAACAAGCAGCAAATAACAAATTTATCAGATTAAAGAGGGCTTTTTTCTTTTCCACATAATCATGTGCAGTTTTTTAGTCCACAAGCGTCAGGCCTGATCATGCTGAATTTGGTATTAAATGTTAGTATCATTTGAATATTTAATATCACAGATCTCTCAAAAAATAGGCTACGAGATGGAGATCTTAAGTGTTGGAGTAATTACTTTAACCCTATCCAAACATCTTACTACTTCCACATAACAGCAATTAAAAAGCTCAACAGTCCCTTTAATGTTTGGTTTAAATGTTTCCCATATAATGAAATTTGTTTAAGAGCAACTTAACACCCTGTTGAACTCGTCTCCTGCACGAATTCCAAAAATGCATTACAAGTAGCATTACCACAGCAGTTTTTCTACTACTGTATTATTTCTGCTACTACTAGTCTCAGTTGCATTGCTCACAATTTTCATACTCCATACTGTCCATATAAACACGATAAAATGGGACCAGGATCAACCAATAAATGTAATAAATTGATTGTACTTGTAATTCACTCACTCAAAAAAGTGGAATTAATGTTAAATTACTCTTTGAGTTGCAAGCACTGTCGATCAAATCTGATCAAACCAAACCAACAACGCTCTGGTGAAGCTGATTAAATGAGTTTTTGACTGTTCAACTCTTGATACCCAGGGATGTTATTTTGGTCAAACTCCAACTTTTATGGCTGTTTTTACAACATTTAGTTTTCACAAAGGGGGTTTAAAAATAAACCTAATATTTCAGGAACCACATAATTCATAATTTGGACTGAAAAAAAAGATGATTTGGCTTTTATAAAAACATTTCACTGATTGCACTCATTGGAGGCACCATGATTAATGCATACATAAATCTAATTTTAATGTCACAGTATTTTGGAGAATGGTATGTTTGCTGTTGCCTTGTAAACAGCGTTGTGTAACTGATTTACATAAAGAAGGTAGGGCTGTCAAATTATATAATTATATATTTGTCATTGTTTTATGTTGGTAATTGATTTCAAATAATAAATATATACATACATATGCATAAAGCAAGCATATTTGCCCACTCCCATGTTGATAAGAGTATTAAATACTTAACAAATCTCCCTTTAAGGTATATTATGAACAGATACAGCTGGACTTTGAGGTGAGATTGTTTTGTCAAATTCAGTTTTCGAGACTGAAGTTTGAACCTCAAGGTAAATTTAGTTTTCATATGAGAAAAGCAACAGCTATCGAGTGCTTCCAACTTATATAAGCCAAATCAGTGAGGCTGCAAACTGCTGACTGTTGCTTTCACTTCCTTCCAAACTGAATCACAGTGAGTCTTTCATTCATGAGCGTAGCGCCATGGGACAGCCTGGTATACAGAGCTGTGGACAGCATAGTTTGCGGGTGCTGACTGACAGACAATAAGCTCCATCATCAATCAAACAGCCTCCCCAGCCACCACCAATATAGGCTCTGTTTGCCATCTTCCTCTGTGCTGCTGAGGGCAGGTGTTATCAAATGCAAATGACTCCATTTCAATAAATAGTACCTGGTCTCATGGACCTTTTGAGAGCATCCACAAAAAGCAACTCATAATATCTGGAGCAGTTTTGTGAAAATAACATCTGACTTTCCTGGTGGGCAACTGTCCACAGCTATCGATGCAAAGAACCACGTCGCTTCAGACTGAGATACAGAGTGGATTCATTCTGTCCATTTTCCATTGTGGCAATTATGAATGGACGTCACATTACAGTGGGAAACTACCTGCAAGATTAGTATTTCTAATAGTAATAGTACTAGTGGTTTGCAGTGGAAAACAACAGCAGAAGTGCTGACAGAGATAACAGTGTTTACCTGGGAGGGAACCGGAGGATGGGCGCTACGCTCCCGCAACGATGGTGTCGGTCGGGACCACGTTATCAGCTGTAACCGCTGTATGAGAGCAGTGCAGCGCAGCATCCGTGAGCTAGCCAATGGGGCGCGCTCACATGCACGAACATGAACTAGGCATGCACAGCCGGCCCGCCCAAGCACAAAGAAGCTCTGATTACAACACACACAGAGGGAGAGAGACTCCATCCTCTGCTCAGGTAGGCATTACTCCTCTGTATCTTTACATAGCAAATAGTTGTTTGCTGCTATATTAATGCTCTGGATATCATGTAGAGCATCTTTAACTTACTCCATGCAAGAAAGCAAATAAGCATATTCCCAAAACTATCAAACTATTCCTATAATATTATGCTTTAGTGCTGCATATTCTCACACAAATGTGCAATGGATCAAATTACCACATAGCCTACTAACATAAAAACAATTAATCTGGTTGCCAGGTTGGTAATCCCGTTTTGGCTACAGTATATCCCTTTATCTAACAATTCCCAAAAAATTAATTTTAATATGAAATAAATTCAGCTTTGCATATAATGTCACAATCATAGGCTACTGTATATTTGATGAGCAGCATTTTAAGTTAAATTAGATGTAATAGTTTACATAGAGGGCAAATTATCGGTGTCCAAATTGCATGTGAATAAGTATAAAAATGTAAAATGAGTTAATTTCACAAGGGGAACAGTGATGACTACATTGCCAACAAACTGCGTCAACAAAAACAGGGGACATAATTTGAAAACAACAGGTATTATTTTTCCATCATAAAATGCCAATTTAGCTACTTCACAGTTACTCCCTTCATATGAAGTGATATTTTTAAAAAACACTCACAATAAGCATAAAATCCTGTACCATAAACTTTTATTTTCTTCTCTTGCTCACAGGAAAATGGTAACCTTGATTTATATTTTATTATCTCCAAGCAGGTGTTTTCATCTCTTCTTTCTCTCACAATTACGACCAGAGGCCTCGAAGAATGACACAGAATGAGACACTGACACTATGAGAACCATCATTATCCTCATCTCTCACCATATCCCATCAGATGTGTTGATGTCTTTTTGTCCAGCATCTCCCTCTCTGCTGCCTGCAGGATAAACTCAGCAGGGATCTATAACACATAGGATTCTGGCTCAGAGGCTGCTGTGACTCTTTCCATGTCGGAGTTTATTTGAGGTTTTTCCTTTCGACCTACATGTGTGCTGTATTTGCAGACATATGGCACTGCCTTTAATAGAGGAGGATTGACGCCACAGATGGTCAAGCAGTGCCAGAGGACACATTTCAGCTCAAAAACAGACGTGAAAAAAATGCAGTCATGGGATCTATCCACAATGTCAGACCTCATTAGGCAGGGAGAAAACTGTTATTAACTTTTGAAATAACCGGCGTTCAGATCTGTAGAAGAGAAAACTCCTAAAGATTTCCTGTTTTGAAACAGTGGAGAGATATTGAAGTGTTTTCAGACCGACCATTAAAAGAGCCTGAGAGACAAAGTTTACAGGAATAGTTCAAACATTTGGGGAAATACACTTAATTGGGTATTTTGAAACCTAGACCCTATTTTCCCATGTTTTTGTGTCTAAGAAGTGACTAATGGGGGCAACCACTTTTAAAATTGGTCCAGTATTAAAGGGACTGTTTGTAACTTCTTACACATGTAAATCAATCCGGGTAGGTGTCCCATGCGTGCTTGCATATGCATAGCAAGCACGTATAGTGTGGCTACGCTGTTTAGGCAAGACTCCGACATAAACTACATGGAAGCACCAAAACGGCAAAGTTATATGTAGTGAAGCCCGTCTTGCAAAACAGTGTTGGCCGCGGTCGGAGGACGCGGGGGAGACTGTAGCTTTGGTCTCCAGCGCCGGAGTCTCTGCTGTACTCTGCTCCTCTGCCTGCCTGCTTGCCTTCATTCACACACCGACTCGCTCTCGCGCTCACGTGGATGCGCGCACACTACACACTGCAGAAGACTTCATAGCTCTGAGAATATCTAGTGAATGTACAGTGGACATTTGTGCAGAAATAACTACTGCAGCTCTTCCAGACCAACAAAGGTTTTCCGTGTCTTATGAAGTGACTGGGCTCTGCAGCGAGAAACGTTATTGTCTCCGACCAAAACTCCGGTGTCTCCCCCTGGTCCCTCCGACTGCGGTCGGGAGGCTGAGGCAGGAAAAGCCAACACTAGGATCAGCATTGATTCATGAAGAGACCTTCGTCTGGTCAGCTAACATTACTGCCAAGCAGCTGAAATATAGAGTGATATTGTGGTTTTAGCTGACGTGTGTCACCTCACTGTTTTGAGCGATGCTCGTTCATGTCTATTTAGAGCGAGCACAAGCCCGAGCCCGACGCTGATTAACAATTATTTCTGATTCTTACAAATAGTCCCTTTAAGGGAAAGGCTGTAACAGGCAGCTGCTAAACTTTAGGTTCACTAAAAGTGCTTGTTTTTGCCACTGACAGGCTCATATTGTTTTTTTAAGTATCTCACAACATTATAGAAACGATATACAGTGTAAATAATGCATGTTTCTTACCTTTAGCTTGATCCAGTCTGTTTGTTATTGTGTACAAAGTTGTGAAATCTGAATATCTAATATACTCAAATAAATACTATTGAATTCACAGACCTCATCCACGTTGTCAAAATTATCTAAATATTCAGCCATGACACTGAAAATGATTTTAAAAGATTAAACAACAGAGATATGAGGTGTTAATTAGTGAGCTTTAGCAAAGGACATTAATGAGGGACACAAATACCCCACACCTCACCTCCATACCATTATTGACACACAGTACACCTGAACTGAATGGACTGAAATGCTGTGCAATATGTTGCCTTCCTTTGTTTAATTGTCTGATTTTCATTTTCATGAAAGCTATAATGTTCTTTTAACATGGTCATGGAGCACATATTCTGTATATTTGTATGCAGAGGGTAGTTTAGTTTATTTATTGACTACACTGAGGGCGTTTTATATTTTAATAATTTATTTATTGTGTTGAGTTGAATGTGCTACCTATTTTTTACTGTAATTACCTTGTGCCTTTTCTACCTCTTTTCTTTTCTTAAAGCTGACTCGGTGTGAACGGCTCAGAATTCCAATGTACTTAGGTGCAAATGGCAAATACTACTCTTGAATCTTGAATCTTAAATCTTTAGAGATGCTGGGAGTTGGATTTTGTTCCCTTTGGACAGAGCCAGGCTAGCTGTTTCCCCCTGTTTCCAGTCTTTATGCTAAGCTAAACTAAACAGCTGCTTTCTCCAGAGAAGAAAACACATATGCATATCCAAAAATGTCAAACTAATCTTTGAACAGAAGCCACACAAACACCTAGTGATTAAAGTGATTAAAGTAGTATTACTTTATTAAAGTAGTGCACACAGTATCCTGTGCAACTATAATTAATAGTTTTCATTAAAGCTAGTATTTTCCTCTCCTGTAGAAACTGTTTACACCCCTTGAGAAATGTTAACTATGCTGAGGCATCACACCCCAGAAGCAATCTGTCTGAACCATGTTTGTGTTATTGTGCTGCTCTTTTAGGAAATCAACTGTCGAAGTGTAATGAACATGCACCCCTCAGGGCTATGAGGTTATTGATTCCTCTCATACTATTCAATCAAAGACAGCCTCTAATTAATGAATGAAGAAAAAATGCAACTAAAAGACTTACCAGGTCATACTGAGTGAAAAGCATCAAAAGCCCCCTGCCTGTGTGTATAGGAACCCTTTGTAAATACCTGAGAACAGTATATTAAGCCTGAGGGCTCTTGCAGTTGATGTTATCCCTTTTACCTCAAGGATCTCATTTATTTTGTCCCCTGACACGGACACACAACGGTTGAGAAACCAAGTGGCACACAGCTGCTTTCATATTTCTCATCTGTGGCATATCCTCAATATTCCTCCTGCCAATTCACCAATGAGATGAGAGGAGTGCAAATTGCCCCCCTGAATGCATTGCTTTAATCAGCATGAATCAAGATGCAGATTTAATCTTGGCTTGTGGTTTGTACTCAGCAATTTAGATGTTTGAGCTCAGCTTTGTAAATTCATCAGAGAGATGAAAAAGAAAGAGCTGTTGCATAACAATAACTGTGTTTTTAATTACTCAGGATAGATATAAGATTCCCCTATTTAGTGCAGAAACATATTAAGCTGTTAAAAGAATAGACAGTGGTTCCTATAAATAAGAACATGAACAGGTTTTATTATTTTTGAGAGTGAATATAAGCACTTGAGTCCAAAACAAATCATTTTTTAAAGTCATTTTCTTACATGAATCTGCAACAAGCCTCAGTCCTGGCAGTGTTTTGGCAGAATTGTCCTCGTTTTTCACAACACATGCTCAAACCTATGTTCATATGCAGCAGGGCTGCCTGAAAGAGCGGGCAGGCTGCAGCGAACATTTTGCCACAGAGTTGCTCAGCTGCTTGAGGAGCATCCAGAGGAGAAGCAGCATGAGAATCAGGAGTCCGAGCAGAATCCCCACATACACGCTCAGGTTCCAGCCCCAGCCCAGTGCCAGGGGCAGTGAGGTGGACGCCACCAGAAATTTTCTGGGGGCAGGCATGGGGTTAGGCAGCAACCCGCCCTCCCCACCTCTTCCAAAGCAAAAAAGCTCTTTTCCCACACTTGGATCTTCTCAGGGGGAATACAGATGCTGTGCTGTAGCTGCAGGAGCCATTGTTCAAACAGGTATCCAACTGGTTTGGCTATGTTATAGAATTCCCATCTGTTCCCATGGTTTAATCCTCCAGTTAGTCACAAGTCTGTGCTGTCAGTGGCAAAGCAAACCTGTTGAGAGTGAAGTGTGTGTGCATGGTCCATTCTCCTGAGATGAAATGGTGGAAAGCTTTCTGCAGCTGGGCTGTGCTTCCCCTCTCCTGTCAGGCTCCTCGCACAAAGCCAGCCTCCCAATTTATCATGAGAGAGAGGGGGAGAGAGCAAGAGAGAGATGCCTTCAACGCCACCGGCTGCCTTTACTTCACTTTCACAGAGGAAAATCAAATCACTGATGAATGAGAAGTAAAGAAACATCAATCCTATTCTGTCATTTACTAATTAATCATCATGTGCAGACAAAAATGGTCAACCTTTGTTTGCCATACATGTCTTTATATGTCCATCTTCCTGTATACTCAGTATACAGTTAGGGGCAAGAGGCTTTAGCAATTCATATCACTGCCCTCTGAGACCTGCGATCCTGACTGACTTTACTGTTTTTCAGAGGTTTTAGCAGGTTCAGCAGGTTCGGAAAGGGAGGCTAAATAACGCTCCAAAGTTTAGCTAAATTTTGGAGGAAAACCTGACATGGCCATTTTCAAAACCTCAAGATATGTGAATGAAAATGGGTTCTATTGGTACCCACGAGTCTCCCCTTTACAGACATGCCCACTTTATTTGTGTCTTAATTTGGTATTTTGGAGGGATTACTTATTTTTATCAATTCTCAAGTGGTAAAAAAAAAAGTTCAATTTAGCACTAAATCTGTGTAACAAATGGTATCAACCCTAAAATTGCTGCAACAACTTTTGAGACAGAGCATGGCAACAGCCATCATATACTTTCATCATGTTTTAAACCCTTACACATTTTCACAATTTAATTAATATTTCTAATTTATGACAACTTGACAGTGCTGAGCTCGCAAATTAATCTTCAAGATCCCAGCTTTCAGATGATGTACACTTCTGTTGATCTCCCCCTGAAGACAAAAACAGGTCTATTGTGGGTCTCGGAGGGTTAAGCACTTGTGGAAACATTTCATTGAAGAATCTTCAAATATTCCTTCAATTTTAAGTTCCTTCATGCGTCAGTATTTTACTCATCTCCCCTTAAACCTTTGCTTGAGTTTTAAATGCTCTGGCCTTCCATTTTCTTACCCCTTTATTTTGCATTAAAGGCAGAGCAAAAATTAAATAAATCTTTCAATATTAGAGTCCAGTGACAGCTTGCATTTAAACTGTCATATGCCAAGTTATTTGCAGCACCTTAATCAATAAATCAGGCTCTAAATTGAACCAAGCTGAATAATTTAGACCCAATTTGACCCTTCTACAGAGGTCTGTACACATGTGCTAGTTTTCAAAACAGAATTACCATTTTAAGTTTCCAAGTCTTCCTCTGAAAAACCTTTAAGGACCAAAACTGGTCCTCTGCTGCCCCCAAGAGTACAATGTGAACATAAAAGATGCAAACATGAAGCCTTACTTTAAATGAATTTTATTTACAAGAGCCATATTTTACAGTGCAGATGATGCCTTGAAAAGATGTTAACTTCCAATACACCAATGTAATGAGACAGGTGACTATTACAGACAAAATGTACTTAATCTGTATCCCATGAGGTCAATAGTTAAGGTTGCATTTCTCAAGATGAACCAGCAACAATAACTGCCATCAACTCAACCTTTAAAATAAAAAAAAAGTGGAAAAACGGTGGGTTTTCACAGGTCTACTGGAGTTAAACACTGTAGATTGAAGTAGTGTGTTTACAGATTGCTAGTAAGACCTCTACATTTTGTCTGCGATTAAAAGTCAACATTAAAACTGCTTGATTAACCAACACAACTGTAGCATCTGGTAGGAATGTCAGGATTGAATATATAAAAATACCTTTAAAAAGTCTAAACGGCTAGCACTACTCCAAAAAGAGCAGGCCTTGTCATTTGAAATTGTGGCACACATCATTAAAAAAAATGTAAAAGACTGACAGGGGTCACAAAACTCTACATGGACAAGGGGAGGGAGAGAAATTAGTTCAGTTCAGCAGCAATTTAGCTGGTACATCGAGGAGGGAAACTTCTGAGTACCTGGGAAAGAAACAAAGCGTTTAGATCATTTATACTGCATAATAATGCTACATGGAGTCAATATAAAAACAAGTTTGTAGCCGTATACTTACTTTGGGCCCTTGTACTTCTCCCGTACAGACTGCTGGGCATGCTGAGCAACATTGAGGAAAGTTTGGTGCAGATCCTCAACACATGGCATCAGATCTTCCAGGGAGTAGCCAGTCATCTCTGTCAAGGACTTGGGCTGAGGAGGAGACAATTGGGAGTCATGCACATACATCCTTGAAATACAAGATGGATCCATTTAGACAATAGAGTGCTCCAGGGATGATGCATTTTTGTAGGCCAACCAGGAAGCTACCATCACATTGGGGGAGAAAAAAAAAAAAAAAAAAAAAAAAAAAAAAGCTACTGTGATTTTCCATTAAGTTTTGGATTATTGCAGAAAATAAACTGATACTTAAACCTTTTGTTCAGCAAGATAATATTCAAAAAGGAACACCAGTTCTATGATTTTTGAAGTGTGAATGTAATCGCCAGAAGTAAATCGTTAACATTATGCTATAAACAAACTACACCATGGTCGCATGCATGCGAGTATACACAATGAGGCTGTAAAGGTAGATGAGTCAGACATGCAAAGGCTTCAAAATTCACAACTGACGTATTTTATATCGTAGAACAAACCGTTAAAATCTCTTCTGCTTAATAATTTCTGGGTTTTACGACTCATTCTTGTAGTACTCTATTCTTCCTCAAACTTACCCATGAGCCACCGGTAACTGTGTGGTTTGCCAAGGTGTAGGCTGCAGCAGCTGTCTGTGATGGGAGGTACTTCAAGAAGGGATCTGAATCAACCAGACTGAGCTCCCCAAGGTACTGAAAAACAAAGCAAGTTCAGGGATTGATGTTTGCCATGTTGGTTTAAAAAAAAAAAAAAAAAAAAAAAAAATGCTTTGATATATTAGTGTCCAAATGTATAAAAACCCTTTGTAATATTTGCTGCAAGCTCACCATTGACAGGCTCTCCACCCGTTTATTAACTGAGTGATTGAGGAAGTACTGGGTGAGAAACTGGTTGATTGTTGGTGATGCCAGATCAAAGGAGAGCACTTTAAGCACCAGATGCTCCATTCTTAACACTTGCTTCTTGGTGTAGGTGTCATCTGTGATGTAAACGAACTCTGCCACCTCTGGAGGGTAGATCTCTTCAAATTTCCTGCATTTGAATATTTGAATAGTCACTTTACACAATAGTCTTTAACATATACTTTGTAATTTGATTGGACTAAACAAATAATTGCTACGTACGACGCCAACAGCATGGCAGCAGTGCCAACCAGCTGAAGCTTCCCCCTCAGGACCGACATGGAGGAGAGGAAGCGATCGATGTAGTTTACAGCCAGATAAAGGGTCTCATTTTGGAGCTTGTACTCTTCTCCAACCTCGACCAGCCAGTCCACCAGGATGGCCCTCATGCTGTTGGTGATGTCAGGCTGCTTCTTCATGTAGCCTGCTTTAGGCCTGGTTTTTACCTGTGGAGCATCAGCAGTGCGTTAAATCTACTTGCAGGCAAAGATCATACACTTCAGATAAATTAAATGCATTTCTAGAAAGGCCTCATGTTTTGTAGGACCTGCAAGACCCAGCTGAAAGACCATGAGGCAGAGATTCAGTTTGTAGTATTTCATCACTGGATTTCTCACCTCCATCTCCCTCAGGTATGTGTGGATTTCAGCAGCATATTCTGGGACCTCGTTTACAGCGACTGGTTTCTCCTCTCCCTCGACCACAGACATGTCCATGGGAGAGTCTGAGCAAAGAAACGTTTAATTAGTGCAGTGAAAATCTCAATACAAGGACAAAACTAAATTCTGGTCTTCAACAACAGTTTCTGTAAAGAATTTGTAAATTTGAGAAATAAAAAAAGGCCATTTGTCACCAAGAGGTGTATTTGAACAATCAGAAAAGTTGACAACCCACCCCCAAAGCTGAGATCCATTGCTGATGGCATGTCAAGGGTGGCCAGGGGCTGTCTGAGCCGTGCCACAGCATCGATTCTCTCTGGGATGGACTTGGCTTTGACCGCTTCGACCACCTGCGTTGGCTTCTTGGTGCAGGCGCCATCAGGCTCGTCCATATGGATCTGGAAAGCGGGCAGCTTGGCGGAGGGCTTCTCCGAGCAGCTTTTACCCAAATCTTCATTTTTGCAGGGCAGGGACTGTGATGACTCCTAGAAGCAGAAAAAACAAGGTCAGTTCAGATTTACCCCCCAACAGGATGAAATGCTTTTTTTGCAGCAAGGCAGCATAAAAACTACAAAATTAAAGACATTTAAAGTGCTGGAACCATACAATTAATGTGCATGTGCTAAAAACAAAAGCTGCAACAATAAGTAAGGGGATTGAACAAAGTGGTAAACCAAGAAGTGGGTTATTTTGTATTAAAACATCAGCAATTATTGCACAAGAGTTACATTGAAAACTTAAATATGTTGCACTCAATTTTCAGAAATATCTATCTTAATAGGATCTCAGAGAGCACCATTAGTATTTGATGCAACACCACGTATGATATCCCTGGATTATGATGCATTAATGTGTTCATATCTAATTTTGCAACTGTACACAGCAACTCTTGTGTTATTAATCTGAATCTGCAAAGTAACTAGTTACTAATGTTGTCAAATAAATGTAGTAGAGTAAAAGTATAAAGTAGCATACGATGGAAATACTCAAGTAAAGTACAAGTACCTCAAAATAAGTAAGTAGAGTAAAAGGGGTTTCCACCACTGATAAAATGTCTGCATTCAAAATCTTACTTAAGTAAAAGTACATAAGTATCAACAACAAAATCCCTGGATTATAAGTATTGATGCATTAATGTATTCATCACCAATGTTGGAATTGGTCACTGCAACTCTTGTATAAAGTATGAGTAAAAGTATAAAGTAGCATAAGATAGAAAGGGTAGAGAAGGCAGGAGGAACTCACATACACAAAACTGAAAATTAAAACAATTTTGAGAATGTGCATGTTTTCCTCTCATTAAAAGTGCTGGTACCATACAATTAATGGTCTAAAACAAAAAGCTACAACAATAATTAAGGGGATTTAACAAAGTGTAAACTTGTGTGGGCAACCAAGAAGTGAGTTTTTTGTATTAAAAAAACTTAATTGAACACTTCAATCTGTTGTGTCTTAATAGGATGTCAGAGAGCATTTTTAGTATTTGATGCAACACCACCCAAAACAATATTATCAGTAGGGAAGGCGGGAGGAACTCCTAACACAAAATCTGATAATTAAAACAAATTAAATCAAAAGACCAGTATGTGTGTAGTCTAACTAAAGCAGTTGAATACAGCAGTGGAAGTACAAAGTGCATCACTTATTGTGCTATTAAAATGGCGGACATTCAGGGTAGCAGGAGGTGGCTAATTTAAAAGCTACATTTAAATACATGTGCATGTTTTAAGCTTAATACATCCATGGTTTTAAGACCTTAATAAAGCAGGTTAAACCTTGCAGTAAGGGTCAAACATGCTTATTATGTTAACATGGCAAGAGTTGCCTCCAAAAACTACAATGGCACTCCCAATCCCCATCTTATCACAGTCACCATTAGCATTGTTACCCAACCTGACCTGTTTGCTGCCGCGCTGCTGGTTCTGGTTCTGGGTTTTGCTCCTCTGGTTGTTCTGCAGGGCTCCCAGCACGGTTCTGCTGCCGGCTGCTGCTTGTTGTTTCGGTGGATGGTTTTCTTGGTTCTCATTTGAAGAAGAAGAAGAAGCAGCAGCAGCAGCTCGTGCTTTTAGCGAGCCTCTCAGTCTGGACAGCATGTTTTCTTGGTTGTGGAGTTCACTAACCTGTCCTCTGTTAGCTCCCGACATGTTTACACTCAAAGAAGAAGATACTACAGCTGAAGTAAGCTCTTGTAGATATAAAATATATATATAAAGGGTTTTAAATGATCAGGTATGGACGGTTATAGGGAGGCTAGCATTAGCTTGCAGAGGAAGGTAGCTTTCACAATCAAAACTAAGCAGTTGTGATGGCAACCACTCTTTGAACTGCTAAAGTAAACAAAGCAGACAACAAACTAAACGTGCACAGATGGCGGTACAATGTCTACAAAAGGTTAAATGTGTTCGCCATACTCTAGAGTTCCTTATTCAACTACCAACCTTGCAGCAAAGCTAACCTCCTCGGTCCATGAACACAACAGAAACATGCAGAGAAGAGGAGCTGCTTTCTCTCAGTTCAAGTAGCCCGCGAGGATTGAAACGGACCAATCACAGCGCGCACAGGCAGTGACGTAGGGGAAAGTACGGCAGCCGAAAGAGGGCAAAATAGTTCGCTTGATTGCAAATTCAAAACCGGTTTAACACGTTTGAATGTGAAAAGGTCGCAACACGTAAGAAACAGCTGAATGATTATCTAAGTGGGGGGAAAAGTACTTAGAGCTTTTTACTGAAATTAAAGTAGCAATACCACTGTGTAAAAATGTTTTAATTGATGATATGTATATGTGTTTTGGTATGTATATGTATACAGTATATATATGTATATATAAATAGATTTTATTTTATTGTTTTTAATTACATTTTTTATTTTTTTATTTTACTTGTGTATATTCTTTTTACTTATTTATCTATTTTTTTGTATATAATATGTTTTTCCTGTATCTATACTGGCTTATTTTATATTAATATTAGGTTTGTTAAGTTTCTTTGTACCGAGAATGTTATTATTGGGGACGGTTGTGAATGTTTGTTCTGTTGTTTCAAAATGAACAAAAAAACAATAAATATAATATTGAAAAAAAAAATACTATGTAACAAGTAAAAGTCCTACATTCAAAATTATTAGCATCAAAAGAAGTAAAAGTACTCATTATGCAGGAAGGAGGATACATGTGTGTGCCCATGTAAATAATATTTGCCCTCCCCTCCCCCTTTTTAATTTCTAGTAACTTATTTGTTCATTTAATTTATTATGACTTTCATATTTTGGAATTATTATTTATTTTTTTCTACATTTGTCACATTTATGTCATGGTATCAAACCAGCTTTTTTCTTTGTGTAGAATTTCATATTAAGTCGTATTTGTTCACTTCTCATCAGCCCATTGAATGACAAATTTGTTTTAATTTTTATTTCAAGAGGGGGAACTCACAGTGCTATGATTATTATGATATAAAAACATACATTCTTTTGTGTGCTTTTAACTGGCCTATATTTGGTCACTGACATTTCAAACCTCAACCAAAGCTTGGTCACTAATAAAAAGAGGAACCTTTCAGTGGTTTATTAATACCACCCTTGCTTTTATATGCTATCAAAATATATTATAAATATTTAAATATTGTACATCATAAGTAGGACAAACAGTATCTAAATGACAGTATGACAACATGACATTGACGCAGCTACGTAGTAACTACTATAAAACAAAACTTTTGTATTTACAATACAAAAATAGCACAAATAAAGACGCTCAAAGTAAATAAACACCCTCTGATCTACACGATATCATGCCTCATTGAAAAAGGCTAAGAGAGAATTTAAGTCATAATTATCGAGAATCTCCAGCAACGAGGACACCTTAGTTTTCACATTCTGGCCTTTAAACTTGAATTTGTCGATGAAGAGGTCTGTGATCATTCCTACGGGAAAGAAAAAAACATGAGTTACTACCAGCCAACAAGCTCTACTTCATAATGTCAGGCTCACGCAGTAGAACTTTACTTTTGGGTAACAATACTCGTGTCTCACAATTTTAGCAATGAATTGACAAATATAAAAA
>CAKAOH010020492.1:0-16810 GCA_916701665.1 Sebastiscus tertius
TTTTTAGTTTATGACTCAGTAGCCCTACACTCATTGTACTGTGACACCTGTCTCACTGTCATCATCATCAGGAGTCAGACGATGGAAAGACTTATTTTGTGAAGATCCACGCTCCATGGGAAGTGTTGGCCACCTACGCAGACGTGCTGAAGATCAAGGTCCCATTCAAGGCCAACGACATCCCAGAAAACAACGAGATGCCCATGAACTGGCTGTCCACCCCTTTTCGCCTGCCGGAGCACATCATGCACCCCGAGCCAGACTATTTCACAGCTCCCTTCGACAAGAGCAAGTCCGACTTCTACCTTATCGACGACAAAGACACCTTCTTCCCGCCTTCTAATCGCAACAGGATAGTAAGGATGCTTTGACCATAACTTGTTTGTGACCTTCAAATTAAAACATTCCCTTGACATTCACATCAAACAAGAATTTGCTATATTAAACTACAGTGTGCTGCAGTTCTGTATGCAGGGCTACACATGTTACATTTTTTAAATGGCTTATTTAACTTTAAAATGTATGTCTATTTTGGGGGATTTAATGTTCATTATCTTAAACTGTTGTGAATACAGCAGCAACATCATTCTGTTTTTCTCCAACAAAACTTTATCCGTCTATGTCTCCCTCTGCCCAGGTCTACTACATCCTGTCCCGCTGCTCGTATTTCAGGGATGAATGTGGAGATAAAGACAAGAAAGGGATCAAGAGGTTACTCAACAATGGCACCTACACTGCTGCCTTCCCCCTGCATGATGTAAGCCTCTTTCGGTTAACTTTTGGCACTTTTTCATCATTGAATGAAAGACATTTACATGTTCGTCAATGAAATGTGCACTAACTTTGCAATTTAAATGTGGTTGTGTCGTCTGTGTGCATGCAGTGTAGATACTGGACAAAATCGAAGGATCCGAACTGCGAAAGCGACAGATACAGTCTCCACAAACACTGGGCCAGATTCTTCTGTTTCTTCAAGGAGCAGCCCCTCAATCTGATAAGGTAAGACTCTAAAACAAAGTCGTTATTTCTGATGTGTGTTTACTGAACATTAAAGATGCAACCTCGAAGATCTCCGTTTTGTTCTCTTTGGCGATCCATGGCAATAAGCAATTCATGGCAATAAGCGATAATTGCAGGTGTGTGCACCATTTGTGATTTTTTTTTTTTCCTGTGAATGTCGCAACAGATCCCCAGTTCATGATACTGCATATGCAAGGGATTCTATCAGTAGGCCACTACAGGCTCAATCACCATTGTGTTACCTCATTCGGTGATAGATAGTGGCTGCATCCGACATCTCATACTATGCACTACATACTGAATATGTGTATCGTTCAAAATACTTTGGTGTGAATAAACAGTAGTGTATATTTTCGGACGAACTGAGCAGTAATTTACAACGTCACTTCCTCGCCGGTTGGAGACGTGTAACCATGGTAATCCGTCCCAACCTGATGTGACCAAAACGACGGTTTGTGAGAATCAAAGTCTGACTAATTTAAAACACAGATTACATTACGCCTAGCAAAAGTGAAATCTTATACTTACACTTACACTGAAGCATTATTGATGTTACAGAGCTGTCCGCCAACGTCTGTTGTGAACGTTGTTGTCATAACCGCATTTCATTGTGGGATATTTATGCCGCCGTAGTGTCCAGCGTTGCATACTGCGCTTTACTGCACTGTTCACCAGAAATTGTATGCAATTCACGTACTATTGGTTTCATACTAAGATTTCGGACATACAAAAAAATTTCACATACTGTTTTAATGTACTAGCATGTTGGTATGGAATTTTTGACACAACCAGTGACTTAACAGGCATTTATTTATTACTTTATATATTAATATTATTATTATTTACAGATTATTACTTTAACTAAAGAATTTACTGCAAAAAAATGTTGTTTTTCCCTTCAACAGGAAGTATTATGGGGAGAAGATAGGTATTTATTTTGCGTGGCTGGGCTTCTACACCGAGATGCTGTTGTTTGCTGCAATAGTTGGGACCATTTGTTTCATCTACGGATTCCTCACCTACGATGACAACGAGTGGAGGTGAATTTTATCAAGAATACCGGCCTGTTTTAGACATTATTTTTATTACCAATGTCAGTGTTCCTTTTATTGAAAGAAACTCTCATTTCCCTACAGTAAAGAAATATGCGACGACAAAATCGGAGGGAAAATTATCATGTGCCCGCTGTGTGACAGGAAATGTGGCTACTGGAAACTCAACTCAACATGCAACTCCTCATGGGTGAGACATCCGAGCTGTTTTTGTTCATTATGAATTATGTTCTACCTACAATATGTGACATTTAAAGGTTGGTTGCAGCTAAATGTCAACAAATTCTTTTTATGTTATCTCACTTTTTCTTAAACATGTTCTTCTTTCAGCAATCGCACCTGTTTGACAATGTGGGAACAGTGTTTTTTGCCATATTTATGGGGATTTGGGGTGAGTAAAAATGTCTGCTCTCTGCATTTCATATTTTCTAACCCAGAGCACCACCTAGTGGGAGCTGATGGATTGCCCAACATATTTTCCTCACTTACTTTTCATCTATCATTTTTTTATTTAACCATATATGTATCCTTTATTTAACCAGATAAAGGTCTCATTTAGATCAAAATCTCTTTTTCAAGAGTGACCAGTGTGATGGAATTTTCTATTAATTCCTCTCTTATTGATCGAAAGGTCAGAGTGTTTGTCAGAGTGTCCCTCTGTTGACATTATTGGGTTGGAGTCCTGTCTAGAGGAGCCGCCGTTATCTGTACAGCTGCGTCTGTAGTAGGGGCCATACTACTATACCTATACTATACAAACATGATAAGGGTAAAACACTGAGCACCAGGGAGGAAGGACAGAGTTGTGAGGCCTTCACGCAGAGAGCACCTCAATGTGGAGACCTGACAATTGTTCCTTGATCAAGCTTCAATAAACCTTCTGTGTAAGACATCATCAGCTCCGGGGCCTCTTCCTTCCTTTAAGTTGACTTGTGTATCAAATATTTCCATCACAACCAGCACAAACTTTGTTACAACAATAAACACAAACAATATAAGCAGACAAATACAACTGCCACACACTACAGGTGAATGAGCTCAATATCCAGTTAGTATACAATACAAAAAACTCTTATAATGCATAAAACAGGTCGACAAATTACAGTGAAAAATTAAAGAGCAACAACATTGACCAAGAGTGCTCAATCCTTTAAAATGGACTTAAATTCCCCAAGAGTAATCAGCTCTGACAATTCCAGGTCCTTCTGTACATTAGTCCAGGAAGAAGGGGCAGTGTATTTTAAAGTTATTGCCTAGAACAAGCCATAATAGAGGTGAATGAATGGGGGTCAAAGCACTGAAAACTGACATTTGTGGGTCGTATGCGCTGCAGTGACGCTGTTTCTGGAAATCTGGAAGAGGCGGCAGGCTCGTCTCGAGTACGAATGGGATCTGGTCGACTTTGAGGAGGAGCAACAGCAGCTGCAGCTTCGGCCAGAGTACGAGACCAAGTGCACCAACCGCAAGCTGAACCGCATCACTCAGGTGTTTGTGTGCTCATGAAATACTAATACGCTGTATAATACTGTTAACTCTAGGTATGTGTAGCTTCCACAAGGCGTTACCAGGCACATATACTGTATGATAGGCTCGGACAGATTACAGTTTCTGGTGTATTTATTGGATAACTCTACACACTGAGTTGGTTGCAGTCATTCATTAGGCCTGGACTAAAAAACTGTTGTAAATGGAGAATATTACCAAGTAAAATTGACCGACTGTGTTTTCAGGGAGTTGGGATTACGTAGTTACTGTAGTGATATTGACAGACACAGACATGTGCTTTAATTTGCCTTGACCACATCCCACCCGTCTTTAGGAATCAGAGTGGGTTCTTAACAGGACCGCTACAGATGTAATGGGGAAGTTGTTGCTGTGCTGGGCCACCGTGACACTCTGGGTAAGGGTGGCACTTAACGTGGAATGCCACATTGGTGAGGAATAGGTTTTGGTGTGGTGTAGTTTGTGTGGATAACATATTTCTGGAAAGACTCAGAGGCACGAGTTTCCTTCTGTACCACATCAGTATCTTGAAAGACTGGCTTCCCTAGGAGACCGCTAGATAAAAGAATTGGACTTGGACTGAAACACCTACACACAAAGAGCTGTGATTGGGCAACCTCCCTCCGCCTTGCATCTGAGGCCAGTGGTGATTAAACGGACCCGGCCTTTTAGAGCTGTCTTTTCAGGATATAACAAAAGGTGACTTACTCCTGTGTTCATGCTTTGCTTGCTTATGATGTAGGAAATGGAGCCGTACTTACCCCTAACAAGCAAGTGTGCACGCACATGTCTGTCTGGAGCCACCGTCCTGTTATGGGTGAGCATTGTATCTTTGGTACACTTGATGAATCTAAATGCCTTTCATCCTCTACCTGTTCTTCCAACCTGTGTCTTTTTTGTCTTTCCCATCAATACTCTTCATCATCATCATCACTAATGTCATGACCAGGGCCAGTATGTTTAAAACCTCTAAGAAATGGAGCTCTCTTAAATCATTCGGCACTAAAAACATAGACAAAATGATATTCATAGAAATGTGACCCATTTGAGACCAAAGTCTTTAAACATAATGGCCCAGAATATTACTGTTGTGGACTCTTGTTAGTAAAAACCATAAACTGTATATGAAAATGGACAACACGTTTCCACTTCATCCCACTGTACAAAAGTGAAGCCAAAATATCCCGGAACAAGCCAATCACAAGGCGAGCACGGCTGCAGCTTGTCAGCGTGAGCCACCTAGCTGCTACGTTAGCACCTCGGTAGCTGTTTGACTAGAAAGACACAACTAGCCACGATATCTCTATAAGTATGTATACATTTGTGATGAAACTGACACATGCTCTATTACACAGACTCATGAGGGTTATGGAATGTTAAAGTTACATCTCCTGTCTCTCCCGAGCCTCTGGCTCCGTGACGACTTCACTCAGAGCAGCTGTCAATCACAGCTCTCATGATGTCTCACCCCCTTTTTATAGCATCAACTAACTAATTAAAACCAAACTTATCAGAAAAAAGGAACACTTGAACATACATCAGTGTGATAAGAACTACCAAAATGACAGAAACCATCTTTGGAAAAAAATGTATTTGATTTGTTCTGGCGTGACTTTATTAGTTTGGCCCATGTCCCATCCACTAACATGGAGGGGGCGGGCTTAATAACGTATACTGCAGCCAAGATGTTTTGGCTTCACATTTGGGGAGCTGTCATGTCCTCCACCTTTATATACAGTCTATGGTAAAAACCTGTAACATGTGATTGAGCTAATGGGAATATTATGGTATATTTCTTTTCATTTGGGCACGTGTGCACACACACACACTTAAAGCACTCCTAACATCCATGTTGGCAATTATTCACCTCGCTTTATTGGTGTTTTGCACTTGCATCACAGTTTGCATGTTGTTGTCACTGTACTGTACTTTTGTCTTGTGCCATGTAGTTGTCTTTCATGTTGTCTCTGTTGTCTCTGTCCTGAAGATCTCATTGATCATTGCCTGCATCATTGGGGTGATAGCGTACCGCTTGGCGGTATACGCGGCCTTCGCCAGCATCATGAAGGACAGTGCGACCTCCCACCTGCAGGTGGTCGGCCCCTACATCACGCCACAGCTGGCCACCTCTGTCACAGCCTCCTGCATCAACTTTGTCATCATCATGATCCTCAACCTCATGTATGAGAGAGTGGCTGTTTGGATCACTGACATGGGTGAGAGTCATAGCGAGGGAGAGAGCCATAGATTATTAAACTTCTGTGTCTTTATGTATCCATTATGTGTTTCATATTGATCCTTGGGTGTGCAAATGTGTTCATTTTTTGGATCATGTATTCAAAATCTATGTTTTTTTACCTTTTATTATGTGGCAGAAATTCCCAAGACCCACCTGGAGTATGAGAACAAACTGACGGTGAAGATGTTCCTCTTCCAGTTCGTCAACTACTACTCCTCCTGCTTCTACGTGGCTTTCTTTAAGGGAAAGTTTGTCGGCTATCCTGGGAAGTATGCGTATATGTTTGGCAGCAAACTGAGGAATGAAGAGGTACCAGACAAAACTACATTACATGGTATAAGATTAGCACTGCTAATTTAACTAAGTCTGAATTTGAGTTAATGTTCGTTTCTTTCCCATCAACCTGTCTCCATTCAGTGTGACCCAGGTGGCTGTTTGATCGAGTTGACCACCCAGCTGGTGATAGTGATGACTGGTAAACAGGTGTGGGGCAACATCCAGGAGGCTCTGGTCCCGTGAGTACTCCAACTGAACCGACCATTCAGTGCACGTTTCATCAGCACACAGAAAAGATACAGAGAGGTTAAATTCAGCTGCATCACATACTGTAACTCCATGGTAGATATATCAACCATGGCTTGGGCCTTGTTTTATATTTTGTAGGGCTGTCAAAGTTAACGTGATAACAACGGGTTGACGCAAATTTGTTTTAACGCCACTAATTTCTTTAACGTATTGATACAGTTTGTGATTTTTAGGTTGTAGCAGGCTCGGTTTTAAAGCTAGAGTGAAGATACATCATATGAAACTAGAAAACCAGAAATATATACATACTTACATACTTGTATAACAAACAGAAACAATTTAAAAATGAAGCATTCAAATACTGATTTGGATGTTGATTACCATGGCAATGGTCGAAGCTTCGAAGCATTCGGGTCAGGCCTAATACAATAAATTCCCATCAAAGCTCCGGCCTACCTTCAAGCTGAGCAGAGGTCTAATAAGCCAGGATGATTGAAAACACGTGTGTGGGTGTTCAGAGGCTTTAAACAGAACAGAGCCATCATTAATGTCATTGGTAACATCTGTGCTTTGCTACTATGACAAGTCCAAATTTCTGCTCTGCAATGTCCCATCATCAGTGGCTGAAATAATCAGTTTCCATTCAAAATGTATACAGAAATGAACCTATTAAATTAGCTAACCTCTTTTACACTCAGTTCAGATGGAAAGCTTCTATATTTAGAAACTCAGTCATCTCTTCTTAGCTGTTGTTTACAATTCAATACGGCCTCCAATATGGCTGTTAGAGGGTGAATTATGTTGCCTCTCATAGCTCTCTGTCGCCCCCTTGTGTCCTTTCAGGTGGATGATGAACTGGTGGGGCAGCAGGAAGGCACGAAACCACCCAGAGAGTCTGTACAGCCGCTGGGAGCAGGACCACGACCTGCAGAGCTTTGGACAGCTGGGCCTCTTCTACGAGTACCTAGAAATGGGTAAACATTCTGTACATAGTTGATCCATCACACAAAGAGGGAGATTTAGAGATGCACTTGAAAGCCAAGACCATTTTAGTGAAGTCCAGTTTCATTCAAGACCAGACCTAGAGCAAAACCAAGACAAACATTGGTAATTACCTGTTAAAATACTGCAGCAAAGTTAAGGAATGCATTTGTAATGCTGGGAGAAAATTAAAACAGCTTTAGTAAAAGAACCTGAAGTACCGATTTTAAAACAGAGACTTGACATAGATGGATAAATGGATAAAATATATATGTACAGATGGATAGATAGATGGATAATATAGGTAGATAGGTAAATGGATAGATAGATGGGTGGATGGATAGATACAGTGTCCTCTGAGGTTCTGCAGATGGTGCTGTTTCCATCCCCCTGTCCCTCACTAACCTCTCTCCTCTCTGTGTCCCAGTGATCCAGTTTGGTTTCATCACGCTGTTCGTCGCCTCCTTCCCCCTGGCACCTCTGCTGGCACTCGTTAACAACATCATCGAGGTTAGAGTGGACGCCTGGAAGCTCACCACTCAGTTCAGACGTCCTGTGGCAGCGAAGGCCCACAGCATCGGAGCCTGGCAGGAAATCCTCAATGGGATGGCCGTCCTCTCTGTGGTCACCAATGTGAGCGCTGGACGACATCTGTGTGCTCATTATCCACCCAATTTCAGCTCTAGTTTTCCCTCACACCGTTTGTCTACCTGCTTTCTAGGCGTTCATTGTGGCCTTCACCTCTGATATGATCCCTCGGCTCGTGTACATGTACGCCTACCAGCCAGAGGGCAAGATGAATATGAAAGGCTACATAGACAACAGCCTGTCTGTGTTCAATATCTCTGCCATCCACGTGGACAACAGGCCTGAGGACGGGGAGAGCCCTTCCTGGTTCAACAGCTCCATCAATACCTGCAGGTGTGTGTGATTGAGAGAGAAAGAGTGGCTATAAACACATACAAATCTCAAGTAAAGTACAACTTAAGTAAAGTACAACCTCAAAGTTGTACTTAAGTACAGAATTGGAGTAAATGTGCTCAGTTACTTTTCACCACTGATATATGAAATGTCTGATCATGGTGGCGTGAAATAGTCCAGTGCTTTCTGGACACAATGGTGCAAGATTTAGTCTCCAATAGAGATTTTTATTTTTTAGCTAAGAAATTTTAATGTAGTAACCAATTAAATCACTACTTAACTTCAGTTTCCAATGCTGTGTGTATTGTGTGTATTTTTAAATTGTTTTAATGCACTTTTATAGGTATTATTCTGTAGTCTGCACAACAGTACCAGATCAGTTATTACTTCCTTTTCCTTTGCACAATGGTCTGAAGAATGACATTAAACAATCATGAATCAAAGCCTATGATAAACATGTTTCCTTCTGTGTAGGTATCGTGACTACCGCTACCCTCCTGGCCATGAGAAGGAGTACTCCCACACAATGCAGTTCTGGCACATTCTGGCAGCCAAGCTGGCCTTCATCATTATCATGGAGGTAAAACCACCATCAACACTCAAACTGAGCCTCACATTCTTCCCTTGGGCAGTAGTCGATTGTTCCATTAATAATAACCCCTGTTCTCCCACACACACACACAGACGGAATAAAAATCAATGCAGAGTGTTTTCTGCAGCTAGAAGTAAAACTAACCTGTTGTCCCTCTTCCTCCACAGCATGTTGTGTTCCTGGTCAAGTTCTTCGTGGCCTGGATGATTCCCGACGTCCCCTCTGACGTGAGGGCCCGAGTGAAGAGAGAGCGCTACCTGGTCCAGGAGTATCTCCATAACTACGAAGTGGAGAAGCTGAAGATCCAACTCAGCCAGAACGGCCACAGCGATTGTACCTGCACGCCCATGATCTACCCGTCTATACCCAAACACGAGGTACTGTCAGAGTGTCTCTAGCCCAGCGAGCTGCCGGTCAATCAGCTGGACGGGATGGGAGGACATGGTGATGTAGATTGCCCTGCTTGTGTATTAATGATAATTAATGACCACCACTTTACTGTAGTGCCTGTGTTGTTTCTCCAGTACACACACACAGAACTTTTATTAAAGAGCTAGAGGTTTCCTCAACTCACAGACATCCCTCTTCTACTAATCTGCTGATAGTGAACGTGCACACAGGTGAAAGTCTCGTGCATGCTGAAACACATGTAATTTAAACCTCTGCCTCATATTTATGGCTTCTCACTCTATATGTTGTAATCAAAGTGCTGATGATAATCAACATTTGCTGTAAGGAAAGAAAGAGACAATCTTATACACTGTGTCTAAGCAAGACAGCTTACTCTTATTTTAATGCAAGACTATTTATTTAAGTGCCACTATGAGTAACCAAAGACTGGATGCCTTAATATATCACACACTTATCAATGGTTCTATCGGCCATTAGAGTAACAACTGATATCATTTAGAAACTGACAGCTTATTATGCGGTTTCCCTTGTTCGTATGTGCAGCAGTATGAAGGGTTCCAGTATCACATACTGTTCAACTTGATTTTTTGTTTTATTCTTACAGTTAACTGCAACAAATGTGAGTTTACCAAATTATTTTCACTCCACTGGCGGTTAAAGGGATAGTTTGGGTGTTAGTTTTGAAGTGGGGTTGTATGAGGTACTCATCCATAGTCAGTGTATTAACTACAGTAGATGACAGTTAGCACGCCACCAGTTTGGAGAAACAGACAGGAGTTACCGCACAGAAGCCAAGCAATGTACTGCTGTGGATGGGGCCGGCAGCAAAACGTATTTTAGACACCAAAAAAACAATAAATCACAAAAAATCAATATCATTTTAAGTGTACACTATATTCTGAATATTTTAGCCAGTTTACCTTTCCGTGAAACAGCTACACAATCTATGTTTCCGACGGGGAACTAAAGCCGTTCTCTGTGCGCTCACCAAAGCTACCAGAACACGGCAGTTGCTGGTCTACCGCTGCCTCGATCGGTTAGTTTGTTTGTATTTTTGTGTGATGCTGTCACAGCGGTAGACCAGCAACTCCCGAGTTCTGCGAGGCAAATTTACAGGTTTTTACAGTGGAGTCTGGTGGCTTTGGCGAGAGCATAGACGGATACAACGGCTTCAGTTCCCCGTCGGAAAGGGCTCTCTGACGGCAAGGTAAAGCGCTGAAAATATTTTGAATATAGCGTACACTTAAACTGATATTGCCTTTCTTTTAGGTGTCTAAAATACGTTTTGCTTTCGCACCCCGTCCACAGCAGTACATTGCTTTGCTTCTGTGCGTTAACTCCTGTCTGTTTCTCCAAACTGGGGGCGTGCCGACTGCCATCCACTGTAGTTAATACACTGACTATAGATAAGTACCTCATACTACCCCACTTCAAAACACCAACTAGGCTGGTCACATTTTGCTTTAATCTAATCAGCCCCTCGGTTTCTCCAGACCAAAATCTGACATGTGAAGTAGCTTTTTATGAAGGCAAATCTGTGCAGCTGTTAGTACTGTGAGTAAAGGGCGGTTTTTGTCCTGCAGTGGCCAGTTGTTGAGCAGCAGCAGAAGCAGCAGCAGCAGCTGGTGTGTTGACTGTTGACAGTGAGTCCTGTTCCTGGAGATGAGAAGCAAAAAGCCCTGAGAGAGTGAAGGGATCCCTTTTTAATGTGTCTCTGTTTACCAACACGTCGGCGCTAATGAAAGCCTGCCCCTGCCTACTGAACTATGTTTGCTCCGTCACACAAAGCACGTCAGCCATCGCTCCGTTCTTGTGCTTCTGTTTTCCTCAGCTGTGTAGAGAAGGAAAGATACACATTCTCTTTTGTTTTTTTTAATTTTGCACAAAGCACTTAATGAAATGTGACTACCAAGACGTAAACATGTCAGTGTAATTGTTGTGACGACACTATGCGTATTCATAATCAGTGTTTTGATGCAGTAATGTGTGATAATCTGCGTTCATTTAAATGGAACAAGAGTTGTACTGTAGCTAAGAAGTAAGATATTATATTGATATTTATATCAAGCTTAAATGACAAGGAGAAAGATGTAGCTTTTTGTTTTTTGAAATTATATGAAGGACATTTCATGTTTAGTTGGCTGCCTACATAGAAACATGTGAGAAGTATCTGTTGAAGTATTTGAATTTTAGGTAAAATAGAAACTCAGGCAAATAAATCTATGTTTGTTTGAGATGCATGTAGGTGTGACCACGTAGCCGAGAGCAATGTTGAACTGATCCGGTTTGCCTTTTTCATGCCTGTTGATGCCTTAATACATGTAATACCTTTTTTTTTTGTATTTTACTTCCTTGTTTAACTCTGTTCTTATGTTCTTGTTATGCTTTAGTAATTCTATTTTATTTTATACCATTACTATGCTTAGGGGAAAAAAAAGGTGAACCTGTTTACTGTATGCTTAAAGTTACAATTTAAAGTTCTCAATCATTTGTTTCTGTAATATTTTATAATTGTCCTGTATCCAAATGTGTATCGTAAAACAAAAACAATTGTCCAAAATAAAGCAACAGTTGAACTTGACTTAATTGTTGGACGTGTTTTTGATCTGCGGCTCCTCTGCTAAGGACGGGAAAGTTGCCGTTCACATGACAGATGGCCCCGAGAGAACACTGATAACTATTCAGTGTTTGTTCACACTGCCTGGTGGGTGTGTTTTACACCAAAATATGTTGGCATGGTTGTTTCACTTGGCACACCGGGAAGCCACTGTAACAAAGACATGGGCAACACTCAGGTTCAGGTAGGCTGGAAAGGTTTTAACCTATCATTTTATCTATCAGGTTAAGATTTAAGAAACAACAGATGTAGATTTTCAACAGTGTAATTATGGCAAATGATTGTTTATAGTATGTTTTTTGTATTAGGACAAATATCCTGTCTATATATTAGATGTTTTAGCCCACAATTTTTCACCACTCGCTGCAGGAAGAAAGCACTTTGTATCATGCAGGACATAAGTCATCCAGCAAATATACTCTTTTCTCTTATTTCCCTTCAGGGAAGTGCCTACAGAGCATTAGAGCTCGGACCAGTTTTTACCCTCAGGCAGGCGGTCAGACTACTGAACAGTAGCACTAAATGAATGCAGAGCTGTGGATTGTTTTATGGATGTTTTAGGTTGTTTTATAATTTTATTCTCAGGTATTGTCTTATATATTGTAGTATGTATCAACTGTACTATTTATAGATTTTAAGGGCTGGGAGAGAGCCAGGGGTTAAAATGCATTTCACTGCATTTCACTGTATTTTTAAATGCATATGACAAATAAACTTGAAACTTGAAATGAAGCTTTAGATGAAGAAACTCTTGTAATAAGATCTGCACTGTAAACTCCATCCAGCCTTCAGAATGGGCAACACTCAGGTTCAGGTAGGCTGGAAAGGTTTTATCCTAACATTTTATCTATCAGGTTAAGATTTAAGAAACAAGAAATACAGATTTTCAACAGTGTAATTCTGGCAAATGATTGTTTATAGTATGTTTTTCTATTGGGACAAATATCCTGTCCATATATTAAATGTTTTAGTCCACAATTAAAGGGACTGTTTGTAACTTTTTAAGCGTATAAATGTACCGGGTTGGGATCCCATGTGCGCTCGCATGTGGTCGGAGTCTCTGCTCTGCCTGCCCGCTTGCCTTCACTCACACAGCGCATGTTCTCGTTGTCTCGCTCCACCTCTAGACGAGCATGCGCGCTCACTCCACACTGTAGAAGAGTTAGTTTAGCTCTGAGAATATCTAGTGAATGTACAGTGGATGTTTGTGCAGAAATAAATGCTGCAGCTCCTCCGGACCAACAGAGGTTTCCCGTGTCTTGTGAAGTGACGAGAAAGCAGCGAGAAACATTATCGCCTCCAACCGGGTGCCGGTGTCTCCCTGCGGGCGCAGTCGGGAGACAAAAACGTTTCTCTTTCTGCTTCAGCCCTGGCACCGACCCGCTTTTGCTGAAGCAGGAAAAGCCAACACTAGAATCAGCAGTGATTCACGAAGACCTTCGTCTGGTTAGCTAACATTACTGCCAAGCAGCTGAAATATAGAGTGATATTGTGGTTTTAGCTGACGTGTGTCGCCTCACTGTTTTGAGCGATGCTCGTTCATGTCTATGTAGAGCGAGCAAGCGCGAGCCCAACGCTGATTTTTGTTGACTTAATGGCCACAGATGTCGCTGTTAACAAGCAATTCTGATTCTTACAAACAGTCCCTGTAAATTAAGCTTTTAAAGAGAAACTCTTGTAATAAGATCTGCACTGTATAAACTCCATCCAGCCTCCAGAGGAAGCCTTCTGCGACCTGGAACCACATCGAGGTCTACCTATGGTCCAGCTCTATGTGATGCCCTCCTTCTTCCTGGCGGTGCTGCTCCTCGGTCTGCCCCTCAACCTGCTCTCCCTCTGGGTCTTCTTCCACCGCCTACGCCGCTGGACCCGCAGCACTGTGTTCCTCTTCAACCTGACCCTGGCCGATACCTCGTGGCTCCTTGCCCTGCCTTACCTCATCAACTACCACCTGGGCCAGCTCTACTGGAAGCTCGGCCTGCCGCTCTGCATAGCCGTGAGGATGTTCTACCACAACTACTTCTACCTCAGCATCTTCTTCGTCACCTGCATCAGCGTGGACCGCTACCTGGCCATCGTGCACCCGCTGCGCTCTCTGGTGCTGCTAGGCCGCAGACAAACCTGTCTCCTCTGTGTAGCTATCTGGGTGGCCACTTTTCTCCTCAGCATACCTGTTGCAGAAATGACTCTCATCCAGACTTGTCCAGAGAGCAACCGCACCGTGTGCACTCTGTACATCATGCTGAGTGACACCACGGTGAGTCTGCCTTTCTCTCTCTTCTGCTCAATTGTGGGCTTCTTCTTCCCGCTGCTTTCCATCTGCTACTGCGGCCTCCGGAGCGTCATGGAGCTGCGTCACAGGCCCTGCCGCCCGGACCCGCAGCAGAGACGGCTCCGGAGGGTGCTGAGTGCAGCGCTGGTGTTCTTCGCCCTGTTCTACCTGCCCTACCACTTGAGCAGAAACGTGGCCATCGTGATGCGGGTGGTGTACCCGGACAGCCCGGCCACATGGCTGCAGGCCGACCTGGCCTTCGCCCTGGAGATGTGCCTCTGCAGCCTCATCACCTGCGTCAACCCGCTCTTCAGCTGCTTCATGGGCGGACGGTTCAGGAGGGAGTTTCACGGCACTTTTGCTGTCTTGTTCTCACAGTGTCCAGTGTACACGCGGGTGGCCTCGATGATGATATCTAAGAGGATCCGGATGACGGTGACGAAAAGGCAGGGGATGTCTACTGTCACACCTGTGTGTGCTCTGTCTCCTCCTCATGCACCTGCTCAAGGAGCCCAATGACGAGCTGGATAGACATAGTAATGTTCTTTGTGTCAAACATCATGAAACTGTATAGAAAATATGTCTTTTGTTTAATCACGTTTTCTTTGATTGTGAATAAGATAAAACACACTATATATATATTAACAATGGTGTCCAGTCTCCTTTATCTCATTTAAAGCTTCGAGGCAAAACGTTTTTGGCGTCATTGGACAAAAATTCCATAATAACGTAGTGCGAGCACAAACATGAGCAACAGGACGCTGACTGTCGTTGACTTGATGGCCACAGGTGTCACTGTTGACAAGCAATTTCTGATTCTAAAGCCCCTTTAAAGGTCGTTTTCTCAAAATCAGATTTTTCTGTAAGTGCTACTGAAATCTCCATTTCAGTAGCACTTACATCCACCAAACTTTCCAGTTTCATTCTGGTCTATATTCTGAAGGTTTTTACTGAGGGGTCTGTTCATATACCATTCATAGCCATATATATATATATATAAATCGTTGACTCTAATATGTCAACAAAATGAAACAAGAATTTTGAACTTGGCTTTATCCAATGTTCAGATTTATGTTCTGGAGATGTATGCAAATTAGCATATATTTGATATGATAATGCCTCATTTGCAAATTTAAACATACATTTTCAGAAAACTTGTAATACAAAAATAGTTGCCTTAATGTAAGTACTCAACTGGAGAACTTTCATGGTGATTTCTATATCTATTAGTTATTTACCCTATTGGGTGTCTCCCCTTAAAGTGTCAGTAGACAGAATATTTTTGGCATCATTGGGCAAAAATGCCATAATAACCTTTCAGCATATTGTAATTCAAGTGTTCGGAGAGAAAATTAGACTTCTGCTCCTCCTCATGGCTCTGTTTTCAGACTTTAAAAAATCTAGCCCCTGATGGGAGACTTTGACCAATCACAGGTCATTTCAGACAGAGAGAGCGTTCCTATTGGCTGTTCTCTGGCTGGTGGGCAGTGCTTGGCATTTCCTCAACTGATCTCAACATGGCTGCCGGGTCACAAACTTTCTCATTTCACAGCTAAACCGTGCACTACAAGATGTTCCTGAAAACATTTGAGGTGAGAAATAGGCATTAAAGTAACATGATATTGATTCATATTTGATCAGCGCTGCCTAGTTTGACCGTTTGGTCGGAGTTTGCAAGTGATTCACAGAGATGGTAGTTGGATGGCAGACTCTAGATCAGCTCTGACAGCTTTAGAGCTACAGCGCGTAGATTTGTAGCAAATATGATTTAAAAGTTATTTTTATAAAACGGTCACTATATCCTGACAGTAGTACATGAAACAGGTAATCTGGATAAAATCATGTGCCTCTGTGTCCTCCGGTGCTCCTTACAGCATCTATAAGATATCACAGACCGGAGGAAAACAACCAATCAAAGCCAAGCTGGAGTCTGCCGTCTCTGAGCCGGCTGTCAATCACTCGTGAACTCCGACCAAACAGTCAAACTAGGCAGCACTGATCAAAAATGAATCAATATTCTGTTACGTTGATGCTTATTTCTATCCTCAAATGTTTTCAGAAACATCTTGTAGTGTACTGTTTCACTGTAAAATGAGAAGGTTTATGACCCGGCAGCCATGTTGAGATCAGTTGAGGAAATGCCAAGCCAGCCGGGGCACAGCCAATAGGAACGCTCTCTCTCTGAAATGACCTGTGATTGGTCAAAGTCGCCTGTCACAAACTAGATTTTTTAAAGCCTGAAAACAGAGCCATGAGGAGGTGAAGAAGTCTAGTTTTCTGAAGAACACTTGAATTACAATATGCTGAAAGGTTATTATGGGATTTTTTGCCCAATGATGCCAAAAACATTCTGCCTGCTGCAGGTTTAATCTCTTATCAGGTTGGTAACTTCCTTACACAACACTGCCTCTGCGTGGTTGACTGCGTACTGTACTTCTGGTTCCACATGTGTGACTAGCATGTCTCTTTTTTAATTCAGTGAAAAAAATAGGCTATCATAATCCTCAGTTTATTCAATTTAGTGAAAACAAATCTATAAATATAGTTTTAACAGTGTCTGTGAGCGCAGCAGGTCGAGAGGAGAGAGGAGAGATGGAGAGATGAGAGATGAGAGGGGAGAGGAGAGGAGAGGAGAGAGGAGAGAGGAGAGGGGAGAGAGGAGAGAGGAGAGAGGAGA
>CAKAOH010020493.1:0-31811 GCA_916701665.1 Sebastiscus tertius
TTTTATTTTATTTTATTGTTATATTGTATGACATTTTGTTGATTTTTATGATTACTGTGTGTCTTACAGTGATCGCTGTGAGCAACTTAGCTTGTGGATTTTACAACAAGCACCTCTATGACCAGGCATTCACACTAGTAGAGATCCTCTGCAGGGATCTATGCAAGAATTGTCCCACCTCGCTCTCCGTCGATAGGGTAAGCTCTTTAAGTGTGTTAAAGACATGATATATACAGTAGGTGTATTTATATACACCTACTGTATATATCATGTCTTTGTCTAGAATGGGTTTGGTTGTTGGTATGCAGATTACCTTGTGATAGATAGGAGCAAACCTAAATGATCCTGGGGAAACATTTGTTAATATATATGTTCATTGTCATCTGTAGTATTAACATGGCTTTTGACTACCTAGATGAGCCGACCCTTCATGCTGGCCGTGCAGACGTCTCGGCGGGCTGGACAACTGGAGCGAGCACTGGACTGGGTGATCCTGTGGCTGAAGGCCCTGGGGGATAATATCACCACTCATATGGCTGAACCGGTCTCTCTGTGGGTGAAAACAAAGACTGACGCTGCCCGCAACTCTGAGGAGGACATCCGTCTCAGGTACAGTTATTCTAATAAATGCATGTTTGTGACGTTTATGTTCTCAGAGAACGTATTTCATGGAATATTAATGGAAAGGAAACTTGTCCCATCCTGGAACAGGACATTACATGATGGTTTTGGTCCTGACGTCCCAGACGAGCGAGTAATGCTTTGCCTTTTGGAGGAAGAGTTGCGCGCCTATAAGGAGGTGGCAGGAGACACGGCCCAGGAGCGTTACAACACACTCTGTGATCTGTTGGACATCTGCCACGAGGAAAGCTCCCACACCCATCTGCGTGCTGTCTACCTCTGTGAAATGGCCCAAGTTGTGTGTTTCCAGGATTTCAGTGAACAGACTGACTGGTAGGAGCTTTTATTTACATCATTTCTAATGATAAATATAAATACACTGTTGTGTGGGACCAAATACAAAAATTGTGTGCTCGGAGCCCAGCTGGGCTATCATGGCCAGCAGCCTTCTGTCTCAATGTTCCTGATGTTCATTTGTAACTGCACAGCACGGCAGTTGATTTTACCCATGAAGCTTTGCGGCTACTTGAAGAAGAACCAGAGACTCCAGAAAATGCTGACAGACTGAAGGATGACAAGGCCCATGCTTTACTTTGGCACTACATCTGCACTCTTGAGAAGAATCTTCAGATGGTGAGCTCTATCAAATCTGTCAGGATATCATGAACTACTGTTTTAATTAAAGTCCATGTTTAGAGTTTATTTTTCTGTCAAAAAATGAGAATGAGTGCAACTGAAATTAGTAACAGTATGGATGTTAATGTCAGGTCTGAACAGGGCCTTAGTTTAATTCTTGTTGTGATTAACTAATGAGGCTTGTGTGTTTTTGGGTCAGACCATTGACAGGGACAAAAAAATGCGAGAGTTGCGTGAGCAGGCGGTGTGTGTGGCCGATCCCATAGAAACCAATGATTTTGATTATGAAGACAAGAAGAAGTCACAAGACAGCATCCAGGTCTATGAAGGCCTGCATTTCAACCTGGCTGCAGAGAACGGTAAGAAGCCTTTTTTCATATCCTTAATCATCCTACTGTAGACACCAATATGATATGATGGTTAATACTTGTACCATAATCTGTTGTTCTGCTTCAGAACGCATCTCTGCCTTTGTGAGAGATTAATAGACATTATTTTTTAATCCCTTTTAAGAGTTGTGCAAGCCTTTGGAGAGAGCACTGGATGAGTGGTCCGCTCTTCTGCAGAGTCGAGTCCTGCCTTCTGTCAGAAACCCCAAACAGACCTGTAGCTCCATCGCTGTGACTGCGGCTCTCTTTAACCTCAAAGGAAAGGTAATGAAAGCAATGTAATGAGCAAATTGTTTGATTTTTGAAGTTGCACTATAAGAAAGTCTCTGTGTGTAAGGGGTATTTTATGGTCTTCTAGTGTTCGCCTCATAAATAATTACAGCATCTGTGTATTTATCAAATCTCATTCTCTTGTGTAGCCTCTAAAGGCTTTGGAAGCTTACCAACTTGCGATTGGACTTTCACGTCAACTTGCTGATGATCACGGGTGTGCCAGCTCCCTCTGTCAATCAGCCAGCCTCCTCCTGGATATGGGCTCCCCTGAACTGGCTTTGGTAATGCAGTTTGTATAATTATTCATAGCAAACATACTATGTTTTATGTACTACATCTCACTTTGTTTATTGTTCTATATTTCTAGGCCCAGCTAGAGCAAGCAGAAAAGTGTCTTACCTCTGTTCCCACTACTGATGGACCTTCTTCTCTCTCTATGCTGGCCATCCTGTTGAAAGCTCAGTACTGCTACAGCACAGGACAGGTAGGTAACATGTCTGCTAGCAGTAGTTCTTGCATTCTTATTGTTAGGTGATTCTATCAAATCACCCCTTTCCTGTTCGGCTATATGTCAGGTGGATCGTGGAGTACCTTATCTGTGTGAGGTGCTTAAAGAAGTGAACAAGCGGAGGCAGTCGAAGAGCTGGTACCTGCTGCATGCTCGGATGCTCCAGACCTGCAGCTCCTATCTGAGTTTGGACACAACTGCACTGCCACAAGCACAGCGAAGCCACATCACACAGCACAGTTAGCTAAAGCATTTGCTACACTTAATATAACCAGATGGTTTTTCTGTTTTTAATTTTGCATCATGAGAATGTAGAGGAAAGGATTGCAGCTTTAACTGAGTACGGATCTAATCTATGAATGTGTCTCAGGTCTAAATAACGCGGACACTGCCCTGTATGAAAGTCTGAAGCTTCTCTGCAGCCTGCTGGTCACTTTAGTGGGGAAGGGCATGTACATGTCTAACGGCAGCAGCTCAGACATGCGCTTCATCAACCAAGGTACGTTTGTCCCACACATTGACTGACAATACAAGGAAAAGCTGCTAATAACCTTTACTGATGTCTCTTTTAGTGCTGTCTGCCATGTTGATTCTCTCCTTTTGATCTACGAGCAGGAGATAACTTGGTGCTGAAGTGGCAGCTACTCTCAGAGCTGTTGAAGTGCACTATAAAACTGGTGGCTGTGAGGGGCAGCTGTGGGGCCATCAATGATGCCAGGCTCCAATGTCTAGAAGCTCTCAAACTGGCCATCAAGCTGCAGGCACTCAGCCAGTACGTACATGTGCATGATAGTGGATTAAAATGTAAATAGTGAAGCAGGGTCCAAAAGATAGCTTTGTGTGCTGATATTATTAGCTTATACGGGCCGTTCTTAAACGTGCTATTGATAACATTCAGCCACTAGATGTCGCACTCTCCTTCCCTTGTTCCATAGAGAGGCAAAGTCCCTCCCCTTCCAGTGGACCCCACGGGACCTTATGTCGGAAAAAAATATGTACGGTAGTCAATGGCGAGAGACATATATTTTCTATGAATCACACATATGGTCGGGTGGAGTGAGACTTAGACAGACAGACATGTCAAGTGATGAATTGCAATATCAACATTCTACACTAACTGGCAACTTGATTGCTAACGACCCAAAAATACCACGTGATACCAACGTCTTTTACTATCAACATTTTTTAAATGGTTAATTTACAATCATATTTTTTTAGGAAAAGCCATACTTTTTTTTTCCAAAAGCTCTTTGGGTATTTTTTATTTGTTTCACTATTTGTCTACATAGAAATGTTATCGATCAGACCTTTTTAAATATTGTTTTCTGTAGTGTATGATGCTAAACCGGCAGGTCACAACCTGTTCCTCCTTTTATGTGTAGTGCTGCTGTTAAACCTAATGTAGTGTTTAAGCATGTTTATTGGACCTGAAGATTTTACTGGGGCCACTTTGAAGCGGTAAAATGCAGTCGATACAGTATAGGTCTCCTGCGTATTGATTAAAAAATACTAAATGTTTTATGCTGAGTTATAGTTCATCCTATACCCCTCCTGTACAGTCCACTGCAATCCAATACCACAGCACTGTAATAAATCCCAATTATAAGAGGCTTATTATAGATCTCTTTTTTTAGAGGTGCTGATTCTTCTCTAATAGTGTGTACTTTCTGGTGGTGTTGCTGGATTGTTTTATATTTAAAGGTATTTTTAATATTTTTGCAAGCTTAGTACATGCTGAGTAATTCTGTACTTATAATATGCTTAGAACACAGCACAATATAGATATGCAGCACAATACATAAGAGTTAATGTGGTCACATCACTCTTTTCTTTGCTCATTGTTTTAGATGTGCTGAGCTGCTGGTGATGAAAGCAGAGTTGGAGCTGATGCTAGGGGAGAGAGAGGAAAGCAGAATTGATTTGGACAAAGTCAGAAACCTCCTGGAGCTCTGTACAGGTCGGTTAAATACACAACTCCACCAGTTCAAATAAGGCTGGACATTGGTTCAGTATTATTGTTTGATTGATTTGATCACATTGTGTTATTGCATTTTAAAAATTGTGTTGTTCATGTTAATTCCAAGTAAATTGTACTCAAACACTTAAAAGAAGTTATTATTCTGTTTTATATGTGTGAGAACTAGGGCTGTCAAAGTTAATGCAAATTTGTTTTAACGCCACAAATTTCTGTAACGCATTAATCGCAATTAACTACTTTAATTGATTGACAGCCCTAGTTAGGACTATTGTCTAACGTAATGTAGTAGCATGTCACTTTCATTGAACTACTAAAGGACTTCTTTTTACTTCTTTTCTTCAGATTTTTCTGATCAGGTGCAGAAGGCTGAAGTGAAAATCAAACCTAGGAAAGGTCGCCCAGTGCAGAAATCTCAGTCACCCCTTCCTGCCTTGGAGGATGATCTTAAGGACATCCTGAGCACTAGGTGGATTGGCAAAGAACCTGTAGTGAGTGATCTGACCAGCTCCCCGCCTCTCAAAACCCCGCCTCGACGCTGGCTCTCCTCCCTGACGCATGAATCTGACTGCCACTGTCCCTGCTGCGCTGAGCCCTGTCTAGGCCATGTCACTGCTCGCTGGGCAGCCACACAGGCTGATCTGGTACTCCAGCTGGATCCCAATGAAGCCAAAGTCAGTTTGAAACTTCAATCGGCAACATTAGCTCGCTGTAAGAGTGTTGCTGCTAAAGTTGGTGCAAAATTGGCTAAACTCTTACCTCCCTGTGGCCCTGCCAAAAGCTCCCTTAAGCCCTCCCTGATGCAGGACGTGGTGGGCCGTGTGTACCTTCGCATGGTCCTGTCTGGGCTGGAACCAAGGCATAACAAGGTCTGTGGTATATGGAAAGTACTGGAAGCTGGCTTGGCATTTGTTGATTCCACACCCTCTCCTGAGCTAAGACCTGTGAGAGCAGGCCTAATGGCAACCAAAGCCATTGTGTCATTGGTTACTTTGGCTGCGAAAAAGGGCTGCACCCCAGAGGAGCTCTTCTCAAATGCTTGGACTTGGAATGCACCTAAAGAGCTGAAATCAGAACAGAAAGTGGTGCTTCCCTCATCCTCGCTTAACAAGCCTAAAGAGTCCATTAAAAACCCAGATATTCCTGACAAAACAAAGGAGGTCAAGAAGGTGAAGTTTGTCAAGCCCAGGATTCAAGTGACAAGCTCCTCAACCAAAGTAAAGGGACTGGTTCCCATGACACCAGTAAGGGTAAAGCCCGAGCCATCTGTTAGGGAGCTTGACTCTTTTGACTTTAACACAGTCGTACCCACTTTGGCCTGTACTCCTGCTCAGAAGGCGAAAGCCCCTTCCTCAGTGCAGAAAGCGCCGAGGACTGCCTCTAAGCTACAGTTACAGTTTCATGTGTATCAAGATTCGTCGCCAGTTCAAAACAAAACCCAACGTGTGCCTGCTGCCCCCAGATGCACAAGGAAGTCACGCTTCAAGGTAGGCATCTAATCAAAGTAGAGGTTTAATTGCTGCAAAATATACAGCTTTGTGTTTCTATTAGGTCTGTCAATCGATTAAAATATTTAATCACAATCAATCGCATGATTGTCCATAGTTAATTGCGATTAATCACAAATTAATCAAACATTTTTTATCTGTTCAAATCTCTCTCCCTGTATCTTAAAGGGAGATTTGTCAAGCACTTAATGCTCCTATCAACATGGGAGTGGACAAATATGCTTGCTCACTCTAGCTTTAAAACTGAGCCCGCTACACCCTCCGAAAATTGATTGCATTAATGCGCTAAAGAAATGTATGGGGTTAAAACAAATTTGCATTAACGCGTTACTGCATTAACTTTGACAGCCCTAGTTTTTGTAAAATAAAAAAAAAAAACCCTGTCTCTTATATTTTACTACAGATGGAGTTCAGCGATGAGAGTGACATGGAAGCCAACACCCAGCCAGAGCCTCCCAAAAAAACAGAAGTCCCTAAAAAGCGAACCACCACAAGAAGAGCTGCCCAGAACAGTAAAACAGCCCCAGATCCACCTGCAGAGAAGGTCCCACCCAAGAGGCAGCCCAGGGGTAAGAAGACCACCGCAATGCCTCGGACGACTTCTTCTGAGGATGACGAAGCTTTGGTCTGTCAGTCTGCCTCAACAAGAAGAGGAAGACCCAGAAGGGGCCTGTCTAGGTCAGAGGCAGATTCAGTGGCGGAGCCTGACAAGATGAGGACCATCGAGGAGGAAACTACTCAAGTTCTGGACATCAGCATTGAGGAGCTGAGGGCATCTGACACTGAGGCTGAAGACAATCCTGCTTCAAGTAAAGATATTGGTGTGTATTTTGTACACATGGTTAAACTCCCCATTAATCAGGGAATATTATACTTGGCTTTTGCACAAAATGAACATGTACTATGATAAGTTTAGTTTATACCATCCGTCACACCATATTACATATTGAAACATGTCATTTAGTGTTGGTGCCCCTGAAACTCAAAATTTAAAGGGATTCTGTAAGAATCAGACATTGCTTGTTAACAGTGACACTTGTGGCTGTTAAGTCAACGACAGTCAGCGTCCTGTTGCTCACGCTTGTGCTCGCACTACTGACACACACAAGGAAACTCGAATCTGAGAGAAATCGTATCGCAGCATGATATACTGAGTCTAACATTTTCAAAGAAGATGAACTTGCTTGCATGTATATTTAAATATCACCAATGCTGGAATTATTTTTTTCCTCGCACCAAAAGAATAACAAAAAAATCTCTTTCTTGACTTTGTCTAGACATCGATTTCGAGGTTTTGCGGAGGGATATGTGTGGTGATTTGGAGAGGACCGGCCTTTCTGAACTGAGGAGCAGAGGTCACCTGAGAGAAGGTCCACACACCCACTTCTCTCATCCAGACACCAGGCCAGGTGAGGCCCCAAACTGCTGCAGCTGGTCTGCATTATGACTCTGTGTCTTTATGCTGTGATGTTATCCTTTCATTGGAGTGTTACTCACAATCTGATAATGTTGTCTGTGATAACAGTGGTATTACTGAAAATATTGAGCAAGAAAATAATCTACATTCATTTCCAATGAATGTGCAAGGTTATAGTGGTTTTGAATTTTCAATTAGTTTTTATTTTATTTTAGTTTTGACTTTTCCATTTCATTTCAGTTTAGTTTCAGTTTTACAGAAAGCTCTGCTTTTAGTTTTTATATATTTTGTTTTATTTTGTTTGTGTTAGGGCCAGCAGCCATAATGTCTCAGAAGTATGTAGCTACATATACATACAAAATACATGATTGGAGAACTGTGTAGGATTGCCCATAAGGTTTAATGTTTAATCTTTGCACTACTTTAGTGTCCTTTGTGAAGCAATTGTGGCATAGCGCCATCTGCTGGAAGGTCAAGTCTGTTCAATTTCTGTGGTTCAATGTCACAAATTGACGGATATTCATGCTGCCTCCTTTTATATAGCTAAAAATCTAAAACTGAAATTAATTTATGTTCATTTTTATTCATTTTTTTTTACTCAGGCAATACTGTTTAATTTTAGTTTTTCTTAAAGGGTATAGCTTTGATTTAGTTTCAGTTTATTAAAAATATTTTTCACTGCTTAGTTTCAGTTTTAGTTTACTATACTAACCCTGGTGTGAGAAGAGGGAAACATGAAAAATCTATTTTTAAAGCAGTAAAAACATTATCTTTATTTATAGCATTGTGGCGTAGAAATGCACCATATAATGTATAATAAGGGCTATGATACCTAAACTGTTAACCGAATACAGATGTAAACACCTTTTGAAATCTTAACGGTAGCTCCTTATCGTTCTTAGCTCTTTATCCAGTTTTTATAATTTCTATTTTTCTTTTCTCAGACAATCTCTCTCTGGAGGACGTTGAGTCGTTGCTCCGCTCAGCGTGGTTGGCGCTCCAGCACTTCCCGTCCCCTGCCATCTACACAGCTCTCTGTGCTCTTTTGGCCTTGACCAGGGGACAGCAGGACCCCGTAACTACAGCAATGCTGCACGCCCACTCCTTGGGCATCACAAATCGTCATCACACAATCAGGCATTTAGCCAGTTGTCTTAAGTAAGCACATGTCTTTTATGTATAGTGTCGAAGTCATGATTTCCCGCTTAGCAACACTTTTTAATTCACGTTACTTTGATGTGTCATCATTCTAACAGGAAGCTGAGAAAGGCGTCCAATGAGCTAGCAGACAAGGTGGATGCTCTGAGTCTGGATGAGCTCAGTATGAACGAGTCCAAGAGCTCTACCGAACAGAGGCTGTCGCAGCTGGAGAACATCTTCTCCTTTCCGACTGCTGACTCCTCAACATTCCCCAAGAGCCACTGTCAAGAGTTTCTCCAACAAATTCAACAGCTTCCCCAAGGTGAAATATTAAATACTGTCGATTGTCTTCCTGCATCATCAGGACCCGCGAGGGGAAATCAAATTCCAATGACAAGTTTATGCAGCACTTAAATGCTTCACGTTATGAATAATGACTAACGGGTAGAGACAGGACTGTAGGCTACAAACCCCCCTTTGCGTTTGTAGCCTGGTACAAACGTTTGCACCAGATGACTGGTGCAAACGTCGGGCAGTGCACGGACACGAACATGAGACGTCTTGTACAGTAATGAAGGGCGTATTACTGTGGGGTCGTTCTTGGTTATACACTTTTTAATGGACTTAATGAACTGGCAAGGTACACAGAGTCAGAAACGGGCACAGCAGTTTTAACAGCTTTTGATCTATCAATCAGGGACAATACCTGCACTGGCGTGCTTATACAGGGCCTTAAATACAGATCATTAAGATCACTTCCTGAACAGATTTCACGATTAGCAGATGTGATTTATTAGTAGCTTTTGAAGTCGTGCTAAAATGACATTTTACAGTGATAAAAACCTCAGGTTGGTTCGTTTGCGTTCACACTATAAACGAACGGCACCAGTGTCCGCTTGGATGTTTGGTTCGCACCAGAGGTCGATTGACAGCTTTCACACCAGCCCAAACAAACCGTACTAACCGGGAAATCGGACCTGTCTGGAGTCTGTTTTAACCGACTCAAACCGGTCAGGTGTGAAAGCACCCTTAGTGGGGCCTTACTCAGTGAGTCTGCACTTTTTTTGTCTTGTCCATAACCTGATTTTAATTCAGATTACTGGATGCTTTCGTGCTTGATGAGCTAAGCAAAAGCAGAATGTGAACTGCATTGTGCTTATGTGATATTTCCCTCCTCTCTCCTGTACAGGGGTGACGGTGTGTGTGATGTCTGTGCTTGGAGTGAAACCTGGGGAGATTGGTGACAGCATCATACTGACACGTCTTGAGAAGGGATCTGCCCCCGTCACTGTTCTCATCCCAACCTCTAAACTACAGGTGAGGACGGTGAATTATGATATGAGTAGAACGATAGCCACAATCTGAAACCGGACAGTTATATTGTAAATGCTTACGGCTCTAGCAATATGGTGACACGAGTGACTTCAAAATCTTGCTCTGCTTTCACTTTGCCTCTTGCTTTGTCTCTCTGTGTTGTGCAGCACCCCATCAGTTGGCTGGTTCAGGAGATTGATGGGGTTCAGGTGGAGCAGAAGCTTATAAGCTCCGTGAATGAGAAAGCCAAGTGGTGGCAGAGCCGCGGGGCGCTCGACTCTCGAGTTGGGGTAAGTGGTGAAGAGCGAGGGGGCTGCTGGGGAGTCTCAGAGGGCTTCACGATGCCTGCTTTATTCACACAGTTTCACTTAAAGTCATACACTTCCACTCAGACATGTAGACCAAGAAAACAGGACACAGAAGCAAAATGTTTTTGTCTCAACAACCTCCTATGTTTGTTTCAGCGACTGTTGAAGGCGATGGAGGACTTGCTGGGATGCTGGAGGAGCTTTCTTCTACCCCCGTCATTGGATCCTGAGCTCTCCAAACAGGCCCAGCAACTTTGCAAGTCCTTGTCTGCAAAGGGAGTGACAGTCAGTCAGGAAATGTTGCAGGTGTGTGTTGTTTGTTTTTTTTTAGATCCATGGACCTTTAGCATTAGCGTATGACCTTTCATTCTGTCTTGTCAACTACTAACACCTTTAACTTTTGTGTTTCAGGCTGTGCTGTCTGCCTCTCCTGTGCTCTCCCAAGAAGACCTGAAGAGATTTGCTCTGGGAGTTTCTCCACAGTGGGACGCAGAGTGTGACCAGCTTCTCCATACTGCTGTGTCCCGGCTCGCTGGCAGAGACGAGCCCCGCGGTCATGTGGTTCTCATCCTGGACAAGGTTGATTTCTTCATCCTGTACCTTTTTTTTAACTACTGAATTTTGCTATAGTCTGATTTATACATAGAGGGGCTTTTTGGGAGAGAAAAGCCCTCCAAACGCACTGTTACAATACGTCCTTTGTGAGGTAGGATGATGCTAAAATGTAGCTGTATTGTCTTCTGTCCGGTTACCTTTGCAGTACCTTCAGAAGCTGCCGTGGGAGAGCACCTCCGTCTTAAGTTCTCACTCTGTCAGCCGGATGCCTTCTCTGCACTCACTCATTGGACTGAGCATTCAGAAAGAGGTAAGATTAATCTCCATTAAAGCTGCAGTGGATAGAAATGGAGCAAATATGTTCGTGGGCCATCTGTGGAGGCACGTGCCGCGGTGCCTCGCACAAGAATAAACAAAGCTTTACTGTTCCAATATTACCTGTGGTGCAGATGTAATTTATTCTGTGGTGGTTATGGATATTGTTTTTTAAATCTTCCCTTTTAGACTGACCCTCAGTCCGTCCTGAAGCAAGGTGTGGATTCCAGGCAGGTGTTTTATGTGGTGGACCCTGATGCCAATTTAAGTAACTCTCAAGAACAATTCAAGAAGATGTTTAGCAGGTGAGACCAAGACTCGTTACCATTTGATTTGTCTGTATGTCTTCCTGTCACTGGTCTGTTTTCTTCCCGTTTACTACGTTACCATTCTTGTTACAGTCAGCTGGATTGGGACGGTGTGTGTGGAGTTGCTCCTGACTCGGGTCAGCTAGAAGAAGCTGTTGCTACCAAAGATCTGTACATGTGAGTTTATGATCTTAAGTATCCTGATAGGGAGAGGAAATAATAGTTACAGTTAGATAACTGTGATATTTAAAAATGAAATATTGATATCATGTTAATGATACACACATGATGATAATGTGTAAATAATCCAGCGCCTCTTTCATCATTTTATATATAGTTATATTCAAAGACTCTCTCCACATCCTTACACTCGTATTTTGAGTTTAATTAATTTGTTAAAAAAAAGACGCACAATAAACAAAGTTAAAGAAGATTATTTTTCTATAAATATTGGGATAATATCTCAATCGTGAATTATTTTGGCCATGATAATTGTGTAGTGATAATCTGATATTGTGACTGACATTTTATTTACCAAACGATTAATTTCACTGTTTAATTGAGTTGGCAGATTAATCTAATGAAATGAATCGTTAGCTGAATCCCTAAAACAGATCCTTGTCTGATAGATGTCACACAGGAAAAGTCTTCAAATAGATACTGTAAAGTATGCTGAAGAGGATAACATTTAACAAACACTATTACAGTGTGTGTTTTTTTTAAAAAAAAAAAAATCAATAAATTCAGTTTTGTAAATGTATTTATACAAGGTTTGTTGTATGAGGGTTAGGGTTCTAAGTTCTTTGATTTGATGACCTGTTTTACTTAATATCCTCTCTGTCCGTCTCCCTCTCACTGCTTTAGTTTCGTGGGTCACGGTGCAGGCGCTCGATTCATCGACGGCCAGACACTCCTGAAACGGCGGATGAGAGCAGCGTCTCTGATCTTTGGTTGCAGTAGTGCCGCTCTGGCCGTGCGCGGGGATCAGGAAGGACAAGGCATCCTTCTCAACTACCTCATAGCAGGCTGGTGAGATATCTGTCTTTACTGTCTGTTGAATATGGATCACTTAATTCTATTCTATTTATACATATCTATTTTTTTTTTTTCTCCTTAGCCCCTTTTATTTGGGAAACCTGTGGGATGTAACAGATCGCGATATTGATCGCTTCACCAAAGTCTTGTTGGAGTCCTGGTTCTCCGGCGGGCCTGGAGCTTCCCTCCTGGATCATATGGGCCCAGCACGTCAGGCCACACACATGAAACACCTCATAGGAGCAGCACCGGTGGTCTACGGCTTACCAGTTCACCTGCAGTAGTAAACTCTACTAAAAACAGGATGTAAACAATCTATACAGTATCTAAATGTTGTTTCAGCACACAAGCTGGAGGACATGACTTTAATTTAAAGTTTAATTCTTTTGTTTTGGCAAGATTAAATTAATGCATTTTCTCTTATTTAAACTAATGCTTCCATTTTTAAACCAATGTTACTATAGTGTGGATGATTTTAAATATCTTGCTAATTTTCTATGAAGTGTTTGAATTCACTTTTAATGTGTTGATTGAACAAGTTTTTGAATAAATGTGTTCTTGCATACAGTCGGTGTCTGCGTTGTGTAAATGACTTTGTAATCAGTCACATTTATGTGAAGAGTTGGGGAAAGCCTGAAAAATTGTATTCTCATTACAGCCAAAAGCTGTAACTATAATTATTTATGGAGGTTAATGTTTAAAGAATTTCTCGTTGTTTTTAACCTGTACTGTAGAGCTGCAACGATTAATCGATTAGTTGTCAACTACTGAATTAATCGCAGACTATTTGGGTTAATCGGTTTGAGTAATTTTTTAAAGAAAACAAAATCCAAATTCTGATTCCAGCTTCTTAAATGTGAATATTTTCTGGTTTCTTTACTCCTCTATGACCGTAAACTGAATATCTTTGAGTTGCGGACAAAACAAGACATTTGAGGACGTCATCTTGGGCTTTGGGAAACACTGATCAACATTTTTCACCATTTCTGATTTTTTACAGACCAAACAACTAATGGATTAATCATTAGTTGCAGCCCTATTGTACAGAGTTACTTCTAGAAGCATTTGATTCAGAGCTCATGAGTATCGGCTGTCATTTTGAGAGTTCTTTCAAGGGTCCCAGAGGAATATCAGTTACCAATATTAATATATGGTCATCTAATGTTCAAAGTTTCAGTTGAATGTACATAATGTTTTGACAAAATTAGAAAAACAAAGGTTTATATTTGGCACAACACTTTGCCAAAGTTAAAGTATAAAATCATTGTCATTTCACTTATAATTTGTTTATAATGATATAGAAATTTAATCGGAAATTGACGCTTGTCACCTGAACTTGAAAAAGCATTCTGACCTTTTGAATTTGAATTGTATTGTAATTTCGGCTCATATGAAATAATACCAATTTGCTTTTGTTCAGTGTCAATTGGACATTAAATGGGGATGACTGAATTTGAATTTTCAAGTTTAGGTAGCAGCTGAAAAATTAAAATGCAATCGACGATGACATTTCGAGGTATTGTGAAAATGATAAACGAATAAAGTTGTTTTTTTTTCATTTTATTGATTTGGTAATAATGCAATGAAAAACAACAATATTATATTTTTTTTTACATACATCATGTGCACATAAATGGAAAATTAAATTAAATTGTTCAAATGACTGAATATTGTGAACCCTAAACTTACGTATAATATGACGTTTATGCATGTATGTATATGTTATGAGTGGTACATACATAGATAGATAGATAGTATCTTTATTAACCCCGAGGGAAATTCAAGTTTCCAGCATCACAGTTCCATAGTGCAAAACATGTTAGTAAAAAGGCAGTAAAAAAGTTAGTAGTGCAAAGTACAAAAAAATATACCAGATATAAAAATACAAAGAGATGAAGAAAACTGTTAAAACTGAATATAGTGCAGGGTAACAGCTGGGATACACAACTATTAAAAAAGTGAATATAGTGGAGAAGAGACTGTTAAAAATAAGGATAGTGCATTATTGTCTGTCCTGCAGACCGTCCTCCTTGTCCTGGTATGCATGGTGTGAGGAAATATTAGTAGTGTTTAGAACCATTAAATTAGTTTAAGCGCATCTCGTGTCTCGTCCACAGGGGGGCGGTGCTTCAGATTAAATCCCGCCCACCTCCATGACCCGGAAGTGAAGGTACGGCCCTACTCGGCCTCTGATTGGCTACAACCCGGAAACAGTCATACATAGTCATTTTGGCATCTCGCTTTCAACATGGCGGTGAACCTCACAGACCTCTCTCTGCCTCAACTAGAGGGACTGAAAACACAACTAGATCAGGTAATATTAAACAAAGAAGTTAAGTATATTTCAAGCGTGACTGTGTTCTTGTATATCGACCTTATGTGGGTGTTTATCTGAATGAAAACGGGAAGGTATGGCAGCGAGCTAACGTTAGCACCTCTGAAGCTAACGGTGATTAAACATCCAGTCAGGCCGGTGTGTAACATGATCACATGTTCACCTTATAACATGTCTCTCCTCGTTTCACGCATTTAGACAGCAGTAAAACAATGCTTTGAAATGTTAGTTTATTGTTATTCTGTTCTGGTAAATCAGTGCGTTTAGTTGAGGACTGTATTCATGTTGGATGCAGACAGCTGAGAGGTGTGGTCGCTCTGTGTAGTGACTCTAACGTGGGTTGTTTTGTGTAGTAAATGGTAAATAGACTTGCATTTATATAGCGCTTTTCTAGTCTTCCAACCACTCAAAGTGCTTTACACTACATGTCAGCATTCACACACTGATGGCAGAGGCTGCTAAGGTGCCAACTTTGCCCATCAGGATCTAATCTAAATACTCATTCTCACACCGATGGCTATGCCTTCTGGAGCAATTTGGGTTAAATGTCTTGCTCAAGGCGACATCGACATGTGACCCGGAGCAGCCGGGGATCGAACCATTGACCTTCCGATTGGTGGACAACCTGCTCGACCTCAATCTCTGAGCCACAGCCGCCCAAGTAGTGACTCTCTAACGTGACTTTTTGTGTATTGACTCTCTAACGTGGGTTGTTTTGTGCATTTTAATGTTTTGCAGGAGATTGAGTTCTTGACGTCTTCAATAGGTCAACTCAAAGTTGTCCAGACGAAATATGTTGAAGCAAAAGATAGTATGAACGTCCTGAACAAAAACAATAAAGGTAAGTAAAATGTGTTTTATGCCAAATATAGCAAATATGCTGCTTTATGCAAATGTATGTTTATATTTATTACAGGAAATCAATTAACAACACAAAATAATGACAAATATTGTCCAGAAACCCTCACAGGTACTGCATTTAGCATAAAAATATGCTCAAATCATAACATGGTAAACTCAAGCCCAACAGGCAACAACAGCTGTCAGTGTGTCAGTGTGCTGACTTGACTATGACTTGACCAAAACTGCATGTGATTATCATAAAGTGCGCATGTCTGTAAAGGGGAGACTCGTGGGTACCCATAGAACCCATTTTCATTCACATGTCTTGAGGTCAGAGGTCAAGGGACCCCTTTGAAAATGGTCATGCCAGTCTTTCCTCGCCAAAATCTTGTTCAAGTTTACAGCGTTATTTAGCTTCCTTCTTGAGAAGCGAGCCTATAACATGGTACCAGTGGATTCTTTAGGTTTTCTAGTTTCATATGATGCCAGTATCTTCACTTCAGCTTTAAAACTGAGCCCGCTACAACCTAAAAATCACAAGTGGAGTTAAAACGAATTTGCGTCAACGCATTATTAACGCATTAAAGATAAGGTCGACGATGTCGGAAAGCTAGCATAATTCGAAAGTAGCATCGCCTCAGGAACTCCGTCTAAACCCAAACCCTCTCCTCTGGGCTCCTTCCAAGGCAACGCCCCCCACACACACATGCAAGAGCACCGCCGCATCGTAACTACTTTACAGACACAGAGCGAAGAGAGGACCTCAACTCAACAACGCTACCTCATGACAAGGAGCCGTGGCAGTGCTACTTTTGGCTGAGTTTTCTCTTCCATTCTCCAGTAAACTTGCGGCGCCGACGCGCTTTGAGTTCAGGCTGGTGCACGACAAGGGTAGAGTACGATAAGGGAGGCATCTGATTGGCTCTTTCCAAGAGGACCGTGAGGCAGTGATTGGTAGACGTTTTAACAGGATTACAGCAGCTACACATGACGGCTCTTTTCTGGTCCTTTTTCAGAGCTCATAAGTAATGATCGCTGTCGGGTCGTAAAGACCATTTCAACCAATATAACAAATAGTGTATACTGGAGAACATCGTCAACCCTGCCTTTAACTTCGATAGCCCTAATAAAAAACATATTTAGCTCAACAGTGGTTCTCTGTAATATAAAAAGTATCCTCCCCAAAGATCTCACTGTACAGCAGTGTGTTGTACAAAATGATGTGCTTTGAATATGCATTATGTTTTCAAAGGTGTTATGTCATCAGTTTGATGAAACTTGTGAAATTGTCCCCTACATCTGTAAATCTGCAGCTGAAGTTGATTGTTTATTAGGCTAATTATTTTCCCTTTCTCTCCTCTCTCACACAGGAAAAGAACTGCTTGTGCCACTTACCAGCTCTGTATCCTTTATTCACAGTGGAACAACCAGCATCTCATGTTTTGCTGTTTTTGTGTGACGTGCTTTGAATGAAGTTGACATGCGAACTTGTCCTTAACATATCTTCTTCTCAGATGTATGTCCCTGGAACATTAAATGACGTGGAAAATGTCCTAGTGGATGTGGGGACAGGATACTATGTTGAAAAGGCAAATATATTTGCATTTTGAAAGTCCATAAATCATCTTAGAACTTATTAAAATAATGTAAAACATTCTTATGTACATTTTTATTTATACTCCGTATTTGTCTGTCTCCGTAGAACGTGGATGACTCAAAGGCTTTCTTCAAACGCAAAATAGACTTCCTCACAAAGCAGATAGAGAAAATTCAGCCAGCTCTTCAGGAAAAGCATGCCATGAAACAAGGTAAGCTCCATTTTTATAGATATCTCTTCTATTTCCTCATTATTATTTCACTAAATGTCATCACATCTTTCTAATTCAAAGCCAGATATTTTAATGTAGGCAACTTCCTGGGTTCCCAAGTAAAATGGCCCCAAACAGCTATAGATTTATTATGATGTTTATGAAAACTATTGATCTATGTAACTATTCTAACTCATTGTACTCTGAAATAACTTAAAAAAGGCCCCCAAAGCAGTTAAAAATTATACTGAACTGTGTACTTCTACTACTTCAGAGGAAAACGCTGTAGTACTACATCCCCCTGACAGAGAAATGTTACTGCTTACATTCCACAAAATATAACATTTAAACTACGATGGATTGTTATTAATTAAACTATCCAGCACCATGTTAGAATTGAAAGCTCCAACTTGAACAGACGTTAAGTAAATTTAAGTACATTGTGCTGATAATGCCTCTCTTTCACTCTTCACTAGTAAACATTTGAATGCAGGACTTTTACTCAGTGGTAATAATCATAGTTTTACTATTACTAGGTAATAGTTTTACTTTAGAAACATTTTTGAGTACTCCTTCTGCCACTGCCAATACCAACATTCCCAGTCAGAGAGAGGGTGAAAAGTAAAGCAAGATGGCATTTGCCCTTGGGGCCCCAAATCGCTAAATTCACCACTGAAAAACACACAGTGAAATACGCTTAGTGGAAGTAATTTTCCAAAGAGGTGTATTAGTTGGTAGTCTTGCGGTAACGTTATTTGTGTTATAATTTCAAAGTAGTGTGAAGTAGATTGGATGAGGGTTCTCGAGATATGCGAATACGAACACACAGACAGACATTCCTCGCTTTATATTTAGCTATTTAGATAATGGATAAGACGAGGCAAGTCCAAAGCATATTTTAAAAGAATTAAATACTAGTTATTTGCATAGGGGTTTGTAAATTAAATTATTAAAAAGTTATACTCACTTAATTTCCATAGACTTTCACTCAAATGTAGAAAAAATATTTACTTCAAAGTTATTAACATTACACATAATATTTTACAGTACAAATAACATTAATTTACTAATATATGCTACAACAAAACATGGTTAAGTCTAAGAAGTTTTTAGTGGAAAATATTCTGTATTTAATTATTAAGACAGTCAACCATAAGCTCACATGTTACACACGTATTTACTTTGCACATTGTGTCTTTGCAGCTGTGATTGAAGTAATGAACGTGAAGATCCAGCAGCTACAACAGAGCCAGCAGGCATCACAGACGGTTGTGCCCACCAAGGCTTAAAGACAACACCTGCCTCAACTCTTCATGATTGCGGGAGGGGTAGGGGGGGGATTTTTAAGTTTGTGCATAAATAATCATTAAATAACATCTGCTGTTGTAGGACAAGCAAATGCCCTCCACTAATCTAATGAAGTCATGTTAAATACTGAATAGTGTTTTTTTCGTTTCTATCTGAAGTGCACAAACCTTGTCACCTGTAAATTATAAGTGGGCTATTGTTACCTTAAAGCAATCTTGTACTTGGTAAATTTTAAGTGAATTTAATTGGATGTCCGGTTAGTTTGCATAAATAAAGAGGTTTCATTCAAGGAACATTGTTTTGTTTTTTATCGTTATGTATTCATCTGTGCGGTCCACTACCAGACAATGAACCTATGCCCATTCTCGTGATGTATCAGAACGCCTTGAGGGAATTTCATCAAATTTAGCACAAATGTCCACCTGGACAGGTTGGTGGTCGAAGGTCACTGTGACCTCACACAACACATTTTTAGCCTTTACTCAAGAATTTTATGCTAATTATGACAGAATTTTACACAAACGTCTAATAGGATAAAATTAAGTGCTCACGGTTTATATCCGAAAGGTCAACTCCAGGGGATCACAGCACTGACAGAGAACATAAATCAATTCATAAAAATGTTATACATTGTACATAGATGTGTGGTTTTGATAGCCTTTCTATTTTTAGAGTATAAGATTGAAGCCATGTATTGATAGAGTTCATTTTCAAAGATGGAAAAAAGGAAGGTTTATGATTTGGAAAATTTAGATTTATGAATATGAGATTTTTGCTGATTTGGTAGAAGGGTAAGAAAAGAAGCCAAATAATACATTTTCATAGGAGAGGGAAAATGTATATCTGAATTAGTATATTGGGAAATAAAAGTGCAAATGTGTTGAGTGGGGATAAAACCAAAATAGATGATAAATCTTCTGGAACCAGTTGACAAAATGAGCAGTCAACAACAATGTCATTTTTAAAATATCTTTGTAGAAATAGCTTGGAGGGATACAAGTGATGAATCATTTTAAAAGTCACTTCCTTCCTTATTTAAAATGAGATATTTAGAAGGTTGGCACCATATCTTCTTTCGGTCCAGGTCTGATGTAAGGTCAAGTTAGTACAGGGGTCAGCAACCTTTACTATCAAAAGAGACATTTTAGGCAAAATAATAAAAAAAAAAAATGTGAGCATTATGATGAAGGTAACACAGTTTATAGTCTAAGTATATAGTATATAAGTCTAATGCAGTGAAGGCCAAAGTGCAAATGTACTGAGATTTCCAGAATGAAGTCATAATATTACGAGAAAAAAGTTGTAATATTATGAGAATAAAGTCAGAACTTTACGAGACAAAAAGTTATATTACAAGAATAAAGTCATAACTTTATGAGAATAAAGTCAGAACTTTACGAGACAAAAAGTCGTAATATTACGAGAATAAAGTCATAACTTTACGAGAAAAAAGTTGTAGTATAACGAGAATAAAGTCAGAACTTTACGAGACAAAAAGTCATATTACAAGAATAAAGTCATAACTCTACGAGAAAAAAGTCATAACTTCATGAGAAAAAAAGTCGTAATATTATGAGAATAAAGTTATAACTTTACGAGAAAAAAGTCGTAATATTACAAGAATAAAGTCATAACTTTAAGAGAAAAAAGTTGTAATATTACGAGAATAAAGAAAAATAACATGAAAAATTACTACTTTATAATATTGACTTTATTCTTATAATACTATGACTTTTTTCTTTTAAACTTATGACTTTATTCTCATATTACAACTTTTTTTCTCATAAACTTGTGACTTTATTCTCGTAATATTAGGACTTTATTCTAGAAATCTCAGATTTCTTTTTTTTCCTCAATGTGGCCCTAATTCTCTGTAGTACCGTCTTACCATAGACCTACAACAATAATGATTAAAAATGAAAATGTAAACAAAAAACAGTTATTCATTTCCATTTTTAAAAATCCACAGGGGCTACTACTAGTACTTATCAATCCCAAACTTTACACCTTGTCTGTCATATCCACCCAGTTTAGTGAGCAGCCATTAATAATAACTCACTTTGTTTGCAATGTCAGCTGAAATGTAATTCAGTATCAACCAGCTGTGTGTGTTATTCCCAGGTCTCATAATAATAAGTGCATGGCCCTCTGCTCCGGTAGCCGTGGTGTCCTCTCTCCTAGGGGTCACACTCAGGCGTTGCTACGCTGCGGTGTGTTAGCATAGCTGCGGTGTTAGCATAGCATAGTTACCGGGCGGTAGAGAGCAGCAGCCTGTTGTTGGGACGTTACGGTGGCAAACAGACAGACAGAGGACGCAGCTGCTGTCACATGCTGGATGAAGCTGAACCTGCGGGGATGAGGAACTGAGCTTTAAGTCGTCAAATGGGAAACGCTTTTTAAGAAACAGTGAAAACAGCTGTTTAGTGTTATAAATTAGAAGAAGTTGAGGTCCACGCGGACGCAACCGTTGGAGCAGGAGCACGTTCGACCGTTTGAATATCGTTACCTGGGAGACCGTAGTTAAGACGACGGAGACACTCTAGTAAATACCAACATATCTAGATTAAAGCCTTCACAAAGAATAAAGAAGTTAAATTAAAACAACGACACTAAGAAGAAGAAGACGAGGACTGAAGCAGCAGCAGCATGGTGAGTGTTTGGGGCCTGGGAGAGAGAGGAGGACACGTTAGCTTAACAACCTGTTTGCGTCCTTCCAGTTTGACTCGACCTAAACTACTTTACTGCTTTTAATAGTAACTTCACACGTATTAAAGCTGGTTAATTAACAATAATTCTCTGACTTTCATCATGTACACGGATAATTAATCGTGTGTTACTTTCTTTCAACCTTGTCAAACAAATACAAGCTCAGGTTTTAGGAGTGTAAAGTAAAGGCCGGCTCTAACTGGTGTGCTAGTAAAGTTAAGCTAGTTAGCGAACAGCAGCTATTTATGGAGTCACACGTGTTTACTAGTGTTATGAATAAGGGGAAACTGACACTCCGTTACAAGTTATTCTAAATGTGTAGTTTATTCCCTTTAATGTGTAAGGACTACTACACGTGATTAGTGTTAAATGTTAGCTAACTAGCTACTTAACGGAATAAAGGTCATGGCAGCACGCCGCAGAGACGTTAACTTTGCAAGGGGAACAATGTTGATTTGGTTAATCAATTAACCCTAAAACGCTTTGCATCTAGCTCTTTTTAATTAAAGATATATGTTTGCATATGGTCGCATATGGTTGTGTGGGCACGTCGGCACCATGTGCTCTTTTCTTCCCGACCCCCACAGAGCAACGCTGCTTTGCCTCGCTGCAAACAGCTGAGTTTGTTGCCACATTTTGGGGTATCAGACATGTTTGACTGAAATGTTATGAAACTTCAGGTTCGTGTATTGGTTTTTGCAACAGTGACTGAAGCACATTAAGAGGTTTTGTAATGGATGACAGGTCAAAATGCCTTGTTTCGAGTCACGTTGGAAGCAGGGATGTGTGGGTCGCGAACGAGCCGGTTCAAAGAGCCGGCTCTTTTAAGTGAACGATAAGAGCCGTTTGTTTTTTAATTCAAGGCAGAATGATAGGATGATCTTCTCCGCGCCACGGGCACTTCATGCACTGACTGTGACTGGAAGTTGTGTTAATGACGTCCATGCGACCAATCAGGTGATGATAGACAATGATCATACCATCAAGTAGGGAGGGGCGGAGGTGCGCAGCGTGCTGACTACAGGTACAGAGCAGGAGAGAAAGAGAGCGAGAGGAGTGTGATGCGCGAACAGCAGACAAGATGAGTGACAGTCGGAAACGAAGTAGCGTGTAAAATTATGGTATTCTGGAATTTATAAGGTTTAGTATAATTATATTGAATAGTTTAATTGATATATCTGCACACGTACTAACTATAGGTCAAAACAGCGCTAAATTTGGCTGAACTATAAAAGGCAGAAGTGGTAAAATGAAGAGCCGTTTGGGAGCCGAAAGAGCCGGCTCTTCTTGGTGAGCTGAGCCAAATGACCTGGCTCACTAAAAAGACCCGGAATTCCCATCACTAGTTGGAACCTCAGAGGCCGACTTGCGCCATGTAAGGTAACATGTGACCGTGTGAGAGGCGGGGTGAGAGTGATAAGGAAGCCAATGAAAATGTGTGTGTGTGTGTGTGTGTGTGTGTGTGTGTGTGTGTGTGTGTGTGTGTGTGTGTGTGTGTGTGTGTGTGTGTGTGTGTGTGTGTGTGTGTGGCCTTTTCAAAGACGGAAAAACCGGTTTATGGGGATCTCTGATCAACTAGTTTTCATTCATAGGATTGGCTGTGATATATTGGAGTAAGTAAGGGAGTCAGTTCTGAATGTCGTGGGGAGCTTAAATGCTGTCATTTTGAGGTGTGCTGTTGAGTAAAAATAAAATATTTATGATGATGGCATGATTGTCCATAGTTAATCGCAAAAGTAATTGCAAATTAATCACACATTTTTCTGTTCAAAATGTACTTTAAAGGAAGATTTGTATAAGTATTTAATACTCTTATCAACATGGGAGTCGGCAAATATGCTTGCTTTATGCAAATGTATTTATAGATTTATTATTGGAAATCAATTAACAACACAAAACAATGACAAATAATGTTAGGAAACCCTCACAGGTACTGCATTTAGCATAAAAAATATGCTCAAATCATAACATGGCAAACTCAACAACAGCTGTCAGTGTGCTGACTTGACTATGACTAGCCCCAAACTGCATGTGATGATCATAAATTGGGCATGTCTGTAAAGGGGAGACTTGTGGGGACCCATAATACCCATTTTCATTCACATATCTCGAGGTCAGAGGTCAAGGGTCCACTTTGAAAATAGTTGAAGTTTGGAGCGTTATTTTGCCTCCTTCCCGACATGGTGGTACATGGTACATATGGTTTCATACGGTGCCAGTATCTTCTATAGCTTTAAAACTGAGCCCTGGACAACCTCCGGAAGATCGATTTGCGTTAAAGAAATTGGAGGTGTTAAAACAAATTTACGTTAATGCGTTAACGCTTTAACTTTGATAGCTCTACCTGCAACTGCTCTCATACCTTCTTCATTACTTATTAATTGATTGCTGATCTTTTCCTGAGTTCCCTCATGGCTTTTATTTATTTATATATATATATATATATATATATATATATATAGTTATTTTATACACTGAAATGTTATTTGGTCAAAACCAAGGCATTTGACTGTGTAGACATTGCTCTTGTTTCAAAGGTCTTTCTCTATCTCTGATGTTAAACAAGTTATCTTGTATGAACGGTGGACTTTAAGTCATGGAAAGCATGCACATAAGCAGTGATTTGCAAGAGGAGTGTGTACTTGATAATTTGTTCTATGTAATAGAAAGATGCCCAAAGTTTACCCATTAGTAGTTTATACAAGACGCTGCTTAACAATTTCACACCACGTAACTCCGTTCACATGGTGATCTATATTTAAAAATGTCACTTGTTGTCCCTCCCCTCCACTGAAATCAGATGCAGGGCAGGGAACTACACACTGAACACATTACATCCCATCATGTAAAAATGACATCCCATCATGTAAAATATCACTGTTTCAAAATCAAGAAGATGAACAAAACACTGCTTCCTGCTCTAACTGCACTTGTTTCTTGTAACACACTGTGTAAGGTGTACCCAAAATATTTTCTGTAACACAGTATATTCTTATAATCCTGCAGGTTACCACAAACGGAGCAGGTCTGAACCCCAATGCTAAAGTGTGGCAGGAGATCCCTGCCCACCAGAATGACGTCCCAGAGGGGACTGAGGATTCTCCTTGCCCGCTGACCTACCCTCCTCACGCTGAGATGACCGACGGTATGAGCTTATTCATTTTTCGGTGCAGAGAATTTCTTCGCCTCATGTATATTTGTCATTAATGTAAACCAAACCCCTGTTCCCCCTACTCTGGTACATCACTAAAGTATGGGGATATACTTAATGTGTGACACGTATACGTATTTATTGATCGTTACTAAGATAATTATAGATAAAATTTGGCATTTGAGGAAACTGTTGTAACTCTGATCCTCATGGTTATGCAACAAAGACAAAGCATGACAACGTTTGTTTAATCCTTGAGATGCTGTTGTCTAAACATGACCGTTATTTCACAAACATTTTGTTCCTGCTTGCCTCCACTATCTCAGGTTACACAGACGTTCCCTCTTCTGGGGGAAAAGGATACGATGCTGAAAACCCTGACAGCACTGCTGACTCCGCGTCTGTACCGACAGAGGGCATTGTGAATGGCACTGACCACCCTGACTTGGGGTATTTAGTCTTTGACCCACCGTGCGAACCAGCCATAGATGTTGATGCTGCTAAGGAACAACCGATGTCTGAGGAGAGCCTGAGAGAGTCTTTGAAGAAACAGCTCGAGTTCTGCTTTTCTAGGTTAGTAGTGAAGAAATGTACAATCCTTTTTTTATACCACAAAATTGCAGCTGTTTCCAGTTTGCAAACGGCTACAAAAACATCAGTAATGCATAATTGAATTGCCTTGGGATGTGTGTCAAACTGCATAGAACCAGCTATTTCCTCAATGAAGTATATTAGTAGACCTGAAGTGCTATCATTTAGGGGTATGAATCTCTGGTCTAACAGCCCTTGATTCAATTTACTTCAATTATTTTGACATTTTGAATGACATTTTTTGCCAAATGTTGTTTTGGGTGTTTTCAGAGAGAACCTGTCTAAGGACCTGTACCTGATATCCCAGATGGACAGTGATCAGTTTGTTCCCATCTGGACCATTGCTTGCATGGAGGACATCAAAGCCCTTACCACTGACATGGACCTCATTCTGGATATATTGCGAGGTACCAGTGCTGCTCTTGTGCCTGTATTTGTGAGAAATGCTTGCAGATTCATTGACACTTACATTTACAGACAGAATCCAGATGCAACTTTAAAATGTTCTGAACTTAAATCTTTTCATAACATAAGTGGAATGGGGTGAAAAATGTATGTCTGAAATAAAGGGTCTCCTGCTGTTGTTAATTCTGGTGGTTTCCTGTTGAATAAGTGACCACCTTAACTAAGAGTAAAATAAACTGAAACACTGAACGACATTTCTATGGAGAATAGAACCTGCCAAAATCAAAAATAAATGAATACATAAATAAATTACTCAATGAATATATAAATATGTCATTAAATATAGCAAAAATAATATAAAAAATAAGTGTAATGGTGAATACACTTATATTTAGGTTGTGTCTTTGTTACAGGCTCTCCCATGGTGCAAGTTGATGAAACCGGAGAGAAGGTTCGGCCAAACCACAGTCGCTGCATCATTATTCTGAGAGAGGTGCCGGAGACTACACCAGTTGAGGTAAAGAAAGCTCCATACTGCATACTAAGCACATTCCTCCGCACCGGCCACTCATCTAACCAGGGATGTCACGATACCAGAAATGTAGTAGTTGAAACCAGTGAAATTCCACGAACGATTACACTGTTAGTCACGAGCTCTGAGGGTACCTGCTGTACTGTAGAAAAACGAGCACCGACACGTTTTAAGAATTTTGCTATCGACTTGGTCCTGAAGTATCGGTTCTCGTGACATCCCTACATCTAACTGTACAGTAAATCCTACCAACTAGGTGCTCCCACATGCTGATACTTACAGACAAAGCTGCTGACCAGAAGTTAAAGACAGTGATGTGCAGTACCTGCCCCACTGCATTTTGATGTTAAACTTTGTGGATTAATTTGTTGTAGTGGGTATATCATGGCTCATTTGACAATTTATTATCACAGAGCCTGCAGGGTGACCTGATGGGAGTTCAGTGTTGGAGGGAGAAATGTATAATATGTGCTTTGTATCTCTTTCACAGGAAGTGGAGGCTCTTTTTAAGAGTGAAAACTGTCCAAAAGTGTTAAGTGTTGAGTTTGCACACAACAGCAACTGGTACATAACATTGCAGTCAGATATGGATGCACAACAGGTACGTCTCCACATTTTTTTAAATTTTTGACCAACTTGCTGTATAATACTGTATAATTTTATTACAATGCCATATATAATTTTCTATTGAAATATATGATATAACTGCTCATTAGATGTGGCTGTTATTTGCTCTGGTTCCATTATTCTTTGAAACCAAAGGCGACTAATATGACCTTGGTGCGGGTGCAAGATTTGGATTAGCTTATTCTTGATTAGCCTGTTCACTTTGTTAAATGCAGCATTTTAAGGGTAGATGCTTTCAAGACATTGTGTGACTTTTTACAGCAACTTCATCTTGTTATGTGCAAGTTTACAATTATGAGCACTGAACATCATACTAGTAATGCTCTGGGAGTGCTCTGGGAGTGTTATTACTCACATTTGAAAGGGAACAATGTGGATTTTTTACAGTATTGTGAAATATTTGGCTCTTTTCTTTTTTGTCCTCAGGCTTACAGATACCTAAGAGAGGAAGTGAAAACTTTCCAGGGAAAACCAATCATGGTGAGTTCTGTCACTGACTTTATTTAGTACGTTACTAAGTTAAGTTTTTATTTCAGGTTGGATCACTGCTTATTATTGGTTCTATTTTAGACATTAGTTTGGAACCCAGCAAGCCTCGTGTTACACAAGTTGTGTCAGCTGTCACGTCTCTACTCTTTGGCTAAGCTGTAGCCTCAAGAGTGACCTTGGGATTTGTGTGCACAGGGACTTGATAAGCAAGGAGCTGTTGCACACCTATATCTCCAGACAGTTTGATATCCCTTCTTATCGCAATGTGACATTTACCTTTGCATTTCAGGTACTAATACATCCTTTTTCAGCTGGACTTTGATTTGACCTTGTCTGCCCCTGATAAAACAAATGAGGCTGTGACGTATTAACAATGCTGTCTAAACCCCAGTGATGATCAGTATCGCGCTTGGAAGGACCCATATGCACTGTGGCTGGCTGGGAGGAACTTTTCATCTGTAGCTCCTCATCAATCTGCTGTATCTCCTGTATCTCTGCTTCTACACTGTATTTCTACTTTCCCTCATCCTCTTTTACTCTCCCACCCACTCTCCCTCCCCCCTTCCTTCCCCTAGTCAGTGCAGTGTTGTATGACCTAATGACCATGAGATTATGAGATCTGAGGGGACTAAAGAATGATAGACAGATCTACATCTCATCATAGGTACAGTGGAGGTGTCACATCTTCCCTCTTAGAAAACATACCTGATTATCTTGTTTCCCTCTCCCCCCAGGCCCGCATTAAGGCCATTAACACGTTCTTTGGTAAGAACGGCTTCCGCAGTGTGGATTCAGGTGTGTACAGTCAGCATGCCCAACCACAGGCTCAGTATGGCTCCCCAGTCTACATGCCGCAGGCGTACAGCGCTCAGCAGCAGTATCCTGTATACCCCGTGGTGTCTCCCTCCTGGAACCCTTCCGTCATGCCTTACTTTGAAACACCACTGGTAAGAACCTCAATGTATTGTTGAGAATGTCTCTTAAAAAAAAAAATATATGTTTTTTCATAGCAGTGTATATTGCATTAAATGTGATATTATCAGCTTCAGTCCATATATAGATGTATTGTGCAGTGCATATATAATATGCTGGATAGATACAGGAGCTCACATCTTTATATTTTGTCTATGGTTCAGGGCACCAGAGAGATTTTTACGGAGCTTATGGTCTAATTTGAGTTTCCATTGCTAGGCACCTTTCCCACACAGTGGATTCATGAATGGTTACAGCAGTCCTGGGAACTACGAAGCAAACTCAAGCTCCATCAACACCCATCAACCTATGAGCGGGAACCGGTAGGTGCAAGTCATGATGACATGATAACTCTTTCATTCATAGTAATGCTGTTCAGACTTGATTAACTCTCTTTCATGTAACATATATCACATTTTAAGCATGCATAAAGGATATTGATTTGGCTTAAGTATCAAAATATGTCTTTTTCATGGTAGTAGTCAGTAGTAAGATGCATGTGTCCTTTGTGTATGCCCAGAAACCATGTTAAGGGTCACCCTATGCCTGGAGACGTACCCCCTTCTTCTTCTTTGGCCCCGGGGACCCTGATGGACAGCCTGACTGGTCCTTTGAGTCCACGGCCCCTCCAGACATCAGGGACGCCGACTGGCACCACTTCAGCGACAACCCCTCTACTCTCCTTCAGCCTTAAAGACACTTCTCCACAGGCTACTATACCCAGTGGATATCTGAGCGGGGCTGCACGGGGAAGGTGAGTGAATATTATCCTGCTTATTAACACTGTGGCAGGGGTCGGCAACCTTTTTGTTATGAAGTGCATGATTTTTTTTGTTAATCAGTGTGCCATATCAACAACAAGGTTTATTATGACACCACATCAAAATTTAAATCTCCAATAGATCTGTAATTTTCTTCCATTCATATAGACAACATGCATAGCAACATTTTTAAACAAGAGGTTAAAACCAAGTATATGGCTGGACCGCATATGGTCAGTCTGTGAATTTGTGGCCAAATTGTTGGACAAATTGTCAGTGGTCATGTCTATAATGTTAAATCCAGAGGTCCACCAGGTCCGATGAAGACACTAGTGGACTGGAAACAACATGGCGGTCTGCTCGTAAACTTGTTATTCCATTTAAACAATCCACCAAAATCTACTTCTGAAGACATTTTAAGCGAGAAATAGGCTATGCCACTGCTGAATCTCGTTTCATTTTAGAACTAGATCACCTAGTTTGACAACTTGGTCCAAGTTTGGTGAGCCAGACGCGTCGCACTGGACGGGCTCATTTGCATAAAGGACTGTTCCCTGCCTTTTTATTTTGAAAGTGCAACAGCTAATGAGGAAACTCCAACACTCAGCCAACGAATCGTGTAACTTCATCATTCAGTCAGTCAGTTAGTCAGTCACAGACTTCAATACCTTTGTAGGGTTGGTCCTCTGCGATCCAGCCAAAAAAGTTTTTCTCAGAACATTGTAATAACACATGAGAACACTATAACAAGACTGCCATCCTTATGAAAACATCCACATCTGAGTTGAAATCATTAACCCTACTAACCTTCCACCAATTGTGTTGTTCATGAACAGTTAGTGGAAACAGCTCACAATCAGTTCCAGGGAATTGCAACCCATTGCATTCTCTGTGGTGTTGTTTTTTTACATATAAATGTGACTTTCATATGTAAAACCTTCTAATGTAAAACGATCCGTCTTCATTGTAGGAGAGGTAGCAGCAGAGGCATGAGGAGGAAAAGAGAAGACGAACATAACATGGTCAGCATATTTCCTCTTTTACCCATTTATTTGAATTTTTTTTAAATAACGCATGTTGTGTGTTTTTGTGGTAAGCTTCCCATAGTGTTACTTATCTGACATTTACGCTTAAAATGTAATGAAAATTACAGAGGCCCGCCCCTGTGATGGAGGTACCTCCTCCACCAAAGTTTGACCTGGCAGCTTCCAATTTCCCTCCTTTGCCGGGATCTGTGGTCTGCACGCGGGGAGAAACTATGCCAGAGATGCGCCTTTCTGATGTTGTGCGTGGCATAAAGGTGACCAACAAGGTAAAAATCTTGTCCTCTTTGATACTTTTTACTGTGGAGAGTCGCGTAAGCAGCATTTAAGTAACAATTGTATAAATGCATATCATTTTAAATTCTTGATTGTTTCAGCCTACGAGTCAAGACGTTAAGAAGACCCGACATACAAACGTCTCTGAAGATGCTTTAAGAAAACCAGATTCTGTGACCCCAGTTGCTAAGCTTGCTTCTGTGACGCCGCTCACAGTGGCACCACCAAGGTAAAGTTTACTTCAAACAAATAAAATGTCTGTGAATAAAAAGGGCATATACATTTATTATGAATTTAAAATGACATGTCTTAAACTTTTTATGTCGATTTTAGTGTTTCTCCTCCAGTGAAACAAGAGGATAAAGCTGAACCTCCTACTCCAAAGGAAGAAATCTCCTCGTCCTCGCAGGCTGCCTCCGCAACAGCCTCCGCAACAGCCTCCGCAACAGCCTCCCCAACAGCCTCCCCAACAGCCTCTGAAGCTGCTCCCTCCACCTGCAACCAGTCTGTCTCCACAGAAGCACCTTCCCCAACTCCCCAAACTCCAACATCTCCAACATCGGACCTGGTAAGGCCTGCCTTCTCATCATGAGTGCCACATTAGCTGACAGCAACATCATCTTATAGCTCCCTTTTGATTCATACATCATTCCAAGACCCCCTTAGACTGTGCTTTGTTACCAGCCGTGACAGCGTGTGGCTGGTATTGTGATTTTGTTCAATTATGTACAAGTCAGATGTATAAAGCAACTTCTCAAACTACCACTGCAGCATAATCCACTTCTCTGCCATTGATCTTGATGGTCACTGTATTGATGGTGGACTATTTTCTATGGTCTTCAAGTGTTTTTTGTGTTTATTACACATGTGATGAATTTCTTTTTGTTTTTTTAATCATTTATTTTACATCTTGATATAAAATGTTCACCCATTATTCTCTTACCAGGGGGAAAGAAAGCTCAGCTATGCAGAGGTGTGCCAGAGAATGGCCAAGGAGCCGCCACCAGCACAGACGCCCTCTCCCTCCCCTCCCGCCTGCTCAGCCAGCCAACCCCTGCAAGAGCTCAAGGTCAACAGGGTTGAGGAGACTCGGCCCAACTCCAGGCGCACTACAGACAAAGCAGACAAACCCAGAGACGGCCGCCCTCCACGTCAACCATTACGCTCCTTCAGAGGAGCGAACGGCCAAGTCCGATCCGCAGCGCTGAAGGCTCGGGACCATCAGAGAGGCCTGAATACTGGCAAACAGTTTTCCCCACACCGAGGAGCCAGACGCAGTGGCAAAGAACAAAACATTCCCCCAAGGTCGCCAAAATAACTAAAGAAAAAGGAACCTATAAATCATGAACTAAAACAGAAATTTATATATATGTAAATAGACAGAATATATTTCATTTGGCAAACTTTTTCAAAGAATCCAAATATTGTTGCAGACCTGAAATTATTTAGAAAGACTGTAAATAGATATCCCTTTTTTGGATAATACATATAGTCTGCTGACTTGAAAAAACATACTTTGCTTAAAGTAATATTACCATGATGTTCCCAAAAGATGCCTCCATAAATGGGGTGTGTGTGTGTGTGTGTGTGTGTGTGTGTGTGTGTGTGTGTGTGTGTGTGTGTGTGTGTGTGTGTGTGTGTGTGTGTGTGTGTGTGTGTGTG